>CAKNYM010046508.1:9306-39809 GCA_932195095.1 Andricus curvator | reverse complement strand
TTACGGGCCGTTCCTCTATCCGCAACCTGAGGACGCGCTACGTAGTGACAACAAAAATTAGGAAGCTTCGAAAAAAATATATATATTACAATTTAGTATAATATCGTTCAAAATTAGTTGCACTAACTATTGTAAAACTTACAAGAATTCGGAGTTCATTATATCAAAAATGAGGTGCGAATCAAAAATAAAGAATATGAGCTTCTGAAAAGTGGAAATTACTGTATGAAGAATAACCCACTCCACCAAAAGGTTTAACTTGAGCACGCGTACGCAGTAGTACTACCATACTCCCTCCGAGAGTAATAGAGCTACCGGAGGGAATAATGAAGAAAAACATCTACTATTATACTATTATGAGAAGTAAATGATTAACTTATTAATTATTACCAATTACATCGTTTGAGTAAAATCCGCCTTGTTTCGGAAATGAGGAATTTCAGCTCTTGATTGAAATATAGCTCTTATGTAACCGTTTTTTTTAACAATACATACAAATTTTTTTGAGGTTATTTTATATGCGGAATTCAAAAAAGGTAGAATTTAAAGTGGAAAAAAAGGTTGATCATATTTCAATTATTAATTTTGGATATATTTTTAGTATCAAATAGGTACTTCCATTAATTTTTTAGGCATATAGTTCTACATATATACAAAAATTGGTGACCTGAATTCATTTGTTCATATATTTTACGCATAAATTCAATTTCTTTTCCATTTTCAGCAAGCTTGAGAAGGTACAAGATATAATCGATTTCAAAAAAAATTTAACAATATATTCAGCCCATCAAGAATTGACCATTTTTTGCTATTAGAAATTGATCGCACAGAATTCACTTTTTTCGCCCACCCCTACTGTGCATGTGGAGCCAATAAAGGGCTTCCGATCTTCGTTTGTTCTCAAAATCAAGTATTTGTAACTAAATCTCCGTAAAAATTAAATTATTGAATATTTAAGAATTTTGAAAAATATATTTCTTTAAAGAATGTTAAAAGAATATCTGAAATATTTTCAGATTTTTCCTAGAGTCTAATTTTTGGCCCTGACTTTAGTTGAAGTGTTTTCAGTAGAGTAGTAGTTGTCAGGTCCTGCATCAACATCCTTCTTTGAATGTGTAGCGAATAATTATTGGTGAAAAAAGGTTTATTCGATAGAATTGTATTAGAGCCTGGAAAACTAGTTTAGGTTTATTCAATAGAGTCCCAGCGGGTACCGCGCCGTTCAAAAGATGTCGCTAAGACGTCCACAAATTTCCATGGACGTCAATGTGGATGTCCTCGATTTGGCAGTAAGACAACATTAAGACATCTATAGGACGTCTAATGTCAAGCAATTTTTGATGTGTAAACATCTTAGACCTCGATATGGGGAGTCGCGCCTGAGTCCAGTGAAACCACGACTCGAAAGTGTAACGCAGGCCTCCGACACAAGCGTTGTGTCGCGTGTCAGAGACACTGAAGGCGCTCTCTCTCTCTCTCCTCCCCCCTTTCTCTCAAGTTTTAATTTTGACTACCCATCCCCCTTTCAAACCATTGTTATTGTGCTTGGAAAGTGACCCAACAACTGCAAAATCGAATTTTTCTTTTAAATTCATACTAAAATCGGTATTATTTTGATTTTTTTGACAAGAATTATTTTTAATTGGTAAGGGACAAGTTTCCAAGTAGTATTTTGTCATTATTTAAACAATTTCCATTTGTTTAAACAATCTTTCTTCCTCAAATTGTAACAAGTTATTATTCTCTGGAATTTATATCTCGAAAATAATAATTTTCCACGACTTACAGATAAAAATATATTTTTTAAACGAATAATAATTGTTTAAGAAATTGTAAATCATTTACAAACAGGAGGAAAATATGCTGTGTCTAATTTGAAAAAAAGAAACAATTTTAAATATTTTTCTTATAATTTTTTAGTACTTACATGTGTAATAATAATGATAAGTGTCATAATAATGAATTTTCCATAATGAAATTTCAATTTTTATTATTCTTCTTCATGAAATATAATTAGCCTAATTCTAAATGTAGATGCGTAATATAAGTGCGACACAATGTGTTCTTTCAGAGAACTCATATCGGTCCGCATCGGTATTTTATATACAAAGCTTGACTAAGCAGACCTGGAACAGACTTCGTTTTAAGATCTAAAATAGTTTGAACAATCAATTTAGTGATTATAAGTTGTTTCTTGAAAAATCTAAATTGAAAAATGTCATTTACAAATTAAAAATTAAAAAAAAATGTAACAATGCAACTTTTAAAGTTTACATTCAGTACCCTGAAATTCTAACGATTCAAGGTTTATTTTATTATAAATAATTCAATTTTATTTAGTTTATTTTTGAATATTTTATTTATAATTTCTTATTTTAAATAAACAGTCAAATATTGTTAAATATTGAAACAAAAATTTTTTAATTCAAAATTTTCAAACTATATGCTTAAAAAATGGAGTATTCTAGAATGCAATAATATTTGAATAGAATTTGACATTGAATAAAAACATTCAATCATAAACATATTAATTAAAATTTTTTTGAAAATTGAAAAAAAAATTTGAAGTTTCAATCGGATGCATAAATTTCATTAATTACTAAGGCTTTCGAATTGAAATAGTTCAATTTTTAACGTAAAGTTCTATAAATTATTATTTAATTATGAACAGATTCAAAATCGTCTTATAAAATCAATTTCATTATTATTCTATTGTTGAAAGTCGAACTATAGTTCAATTTTAAAATTAAATACTTAATTTATATTTACAGTTTATCAACTTAACATTTTTCTTGGTTTCTTTTTTTTTGTCGAAGTTAACCCGTGCCCCCGAGCCTTTGAAATTAACATGGGGGTTTAAATGGGAAGAGCTTCATTTTCAAAAAAATGGAAAAAATAACTACTTGTTATAAACTTTTTGTGAATTAAAGTATTAAAAAAGTATTAAAATTATTCTTTGAACATGCGATAAGATGTTTAGAGAATAATTTCCACCCAGCAAGTTTTAATTTTGACTCCTCACCCCCCTTTCAAGCCATTGTTATTGTGCTTGGAAAGTAACCCAAAAACTGCAAAATAGCAGTTTTCTATTAAATTCATACTAAAAACGGTATTCTTTGGATTTTTTTAACAAGAATTATTTTTAATTGATGAGGGACGAGTTTCCAAGTATTTTGTAAATAATTTTTAATTATTCAAACAATTATTATTTGTTTAAGAATTATATTTTTCTTGAAATCGTGGAAAATTATTGTTTTCGGGATATAAGTGATAGATTTTATGTATGGTAAGAATGTTTTGTTTTTTTACATAATTGGTCATTATTTAAACAATTTCCATTTGTTTAAACAATCTTTCTCCCTCAAATTGTAACAAGTTATTATTCTCTGGAATTTATATCTCGAAAATAATAATTTTCCACGACTTACAGAGAAAAATATATTTTTAAACGAATAATAATTGTTTAAAAAATTGTAAATCATTTACAAACAGGAGGAAAATATGCTGTGTCTAATTTGAAAAAAAGAAACAATTTTAAATATTTTTCTTATAATTTTTTAGTACTTACATGTGTAATAATAATGATAAGTGTCATAATAATGAATTTTCCATAATGAAATTTCAATTTTTATTATTCTTTTTCATGAAATATAATTAGCCTAATTCTAAATGTAGATGCGTATTATAAGTGCGACACAATGTGTTCTTTCAGAGAACTCATATCGGTCCGCATCGGTATTTTATATACAAAGCTTGACAAAGCTTAGAAAACTGCTATTTTGCATTTTTTCGGTTTCTTTTTCATTCTGTTTTGAGAATTCCCGCCAAGTATTTAAAGTCTAACAGGAGGAAAATATGCTGTGTCTAATTTGAAAAAAAGAAACAATTTTCAATATTTTTCTTATAATTTTTGAGTACTTAGATGTGTAATAATAATGATGAGTGTCATAATAATGAATTTTCCATAATGAAATTTCAATTTTTATTATTCTTCTTCATGAAGTGAAAATTTGAAAGATTTCAATTTCAGTTAACGTTTACCGAAGATGTTTACACATAAATCTGTCTTGGGTCGTAGTTTAGGACGTACGTGATGTTTTTTTGTTTTATAGATGTCTTTTAGGATGTAATAGTGGTCGTTTCAAATGGATGTCTTTTAGACGTCCAATAGACGTCCTAAAATATTATTTTTATAAAAAAAACATCGAGTTTCTCGCTTAACGGACAAAGCTCAGTTGGAAATTCATAAAACCTCATTTCGATAAAATCAAAGTTAAAGTTTAGATAAGCAAAAATGACACTTACAGCTGGAAGTTGAACAGTTTTTTAATGAAATCAAACAATAGTATCACAAACATTAAAAAATTGCAGCAGTGATATTATTATAGCATATAATAATAAGAATAACAACAGTGTTTTTATGATGAGCATCCTTTTACAAAAAATTTTTTTTAAATGTTCTCCTTTTTTATTATGGAGTTCGGTTCGGAATCGTATTCCTGACATAATTTTGAACAATTTAAAAAAATTCGACTTCTTATACTAAAAATTGAGAAAAGTTATGATCATCAAAATTTGATAAACTGTTTGCCTTTTTTTCCAAAAATATAATGAACAAATGCCAATTTACTTACTCGAATTATTTCTAAAATTTTGTAATCTTGAAAAATGTAAAGATTTGAACAATTTTGCTTTAAAAACGTCTAGGGGCTATCCATATACCACGGGGACAGTTTGGGGGGGGGAGGGGGTATAACGAAATTCCACGCTTATCCACGAGGGGGACCGGGGGGTCGGGTTAGAATCCACGTGGACACACATGAAAAACTAAGAATATTTTCACGACTTTTTGTTTGGACTTCAAACCTTGTTTAAGCTCACATTCTCAATTAAATCCGAAATTTCTGCCAATTCATCGCTCGTTTTTATCCATCATGATAAAATCAATAGCCTAACTACGCAGTACTAACCACGCAGTTTGGAAATCTTGACTTTTCTATATACCGTTAAAATACAGTGACTTCTCGCCTACAAATCTCCGAACGCAGCTCATAAAAATCAGCCACGAAACATTAAAGACGGTGGCACAATGACCAGTTCCTCGGACACAAGGAACGGCACCCCCGTGTACTACGCCTTCAGATATAGACATCTGGATATCAATTGATTTCAATTGTTACGTCCCCTCGCCGTCAAGTTTTTGGTTGTCAAGTTTTTGGTTGTTACCACAATGGAATCTGACGTATATAAACCCAGGAACAGAATTAGAACATCAGTCGATCTACAAAATTCATATCGGGCGGAATCTCTGCTTAGAACTCAAGTCTATCATCAAAATTCAAATCGGGCGGAAGCTCTCCCCTAGAGCACATTTTCAAATTAAGATTAAAATATCAGATAGACTCCGGTCATTTGAAAACCATTTTTCAATAGTCGAAATACCATTTTAAGAATAAAAGTAAAATCAGTGTTGTGCTTCGGAAATTTACAATCGAACTGAAGTCGATTGTAAATTTCAAAATCCCTTTAAATAAGTGAAACTAAACCCCAAGATTCAGTTTGACAATTCCATTGTAAAACGTCATTACCTAACTACCAGCAGGGGACATCAGCCTACCTGCCCAGTAATAGAGTCCTTGGACAAATTCTCATTTTCGACCATCAGAACGGTGAATGACAGAAGGACAACCGACGTCGGCATACTAACCAAATAAACCCCTGGACCAGTACAGTATTTTCTCCCAGTGAACGAGAAGAATATTTCGATCAAATGCAGATAAACCAGACTTTAGAATGAAACTTTGGAACACCCAGTGAATCCCCAAACAGTTACTCGCCGAGTTAAATACTGAACAAATTGAAATATTTATTAGGTAAGTTTCTTTTAAAGAACTCGTCATTAAGATCTTCCTTTATTTCAAGGTGGAGATCTGGATGAGGAGTTTCGCTACCCGAGTGTTTTCAGTGCAACATAATTTAAAAAGCAAATACGACAACTAAAGTTAAACTCAATTTTGAAAATGTAATCCTTTTCTTTTAAAATTATTCAAATCATCTATCTCTCTTTAACTTTGTAATTTCCTAATTTTAATGAATTCAAATATTATATATATGCAATTGTATTCCGATTAATTTGTAGATTATTGTGTAGTTATCTCAACCAGGTAAGTGTGTTCCCTTCAGGACGTAACATTCCTCGTTATAAAATTGGTGCATCGGCCGCGGAAACTAAAAACTACCGATAACAAAGATAACTACCAAATTTGTTCTGCTCTCAAAATTTTAGCAAAATTTTTTGTCTTCAGTATTTTGAAATGAAATACAAAACTTATTCAACATTTTTATTTAAATAAAAAAAAATCAAATTCAGTTAAGAAAAAAAAATATATTCTTGAAAATACAACAAAAAAGCACATGGAACTCAACGGAATGCAAAAAACTTGTTCATTTTGGGAATTGTACTTATACCATTTATATATGTGAATTTATAATATCTGTGTTTATGCCGTGTATCATTTATATTTATGCTTTGTACCATCTATGTTTATGCCCTGTACCCCCAACATATAATTTCTAAAAAATTTATATACTCTAAAAAATTCTTGAAGTCTTGAAAAAATTAATTTCAACTTATCATCATTATGAGAATCATAAATGTCGGGCAAAAATTCTAAATCAGACAAGGCAATAACACGCTTTCAAGTTTCATAAAATCCTCAACTAGCAAAAATAATCGCGAATAATCAACAGCTTCCAATAAATATTCGAAAAACTTCAAAACCTGATTTAGGCTCAGATTTAAAAAACGAATCAATAATTAACGCACCTGGTACTAGTGATACGTCGGAAATCACTTCAGAAATTGAATCTCTAAATAAAGATTCCCCAATTGATACTGGTTTGGAAGATAAAACTTTAATTTTTTCTTCAAATTCAAAAGACTTTCAAAACGAAACTTTAGATAACAATACATTGAACAACGTGACTATCACAAATTTTAACATAAATATCGACGATCAAAATAGAGCAAATTCAACAATAATTGACAATACACAGAAAAAGGCATTAAATAAAGAAAATAATCTTAATGACTCAAATCCATTTCGACAGCAACAATTTCAAGAAACTCAACCAAAACAAGAACCTCTTATACCGGAAGTAAAAATCCAATATACTTCAAACTTAAATTTCAAATCTCTCAGAGATGCACTGGATGTCATTCCATTATTCGACGGAACAAATAACGTCCCTTTTAGTCATTTTGTCGAAGCATGCGAAGAAGCAAGGTCAATGCTACCAGATATAGAAGTAGAAGCAAACCTAGTTAAACTGCTTAAAAGTAAACTTGCGGGGGAGGCCCGAAAATGCATATATGGGTACACTTACAATACGATTGATGAACTAATAAATAAAGTAAAAACTGTATACTCACCGATAAAAACGGTTTATCAACGAAAAAGGACTTTCATATGCAACTAGAGTAAAATAAATCTCGGATAAAATCAGTGATGCGTACAGAGCAAAAAATAAAAATATTTCGACAGCAGAAGTCAATAAAATAAAAGACAATTTTATAGAAGAATTAGAAAAAGACGCAGTCGACTGTTTTATTAGAGGTTTAAGAACAGAACTTCAAACTAGAATAGAAAAATCACTATCATTTTCGGAAACAATTAACAGTGCGTTGGAAATAGAAAGATCAAGTTCCGCAACAAAAGAACTAGGAAAAAGATCAAACTACACTCAAATAGATGAAATAACAGAAAATACAATAAAAACTAATAAAGCTAATATTACTCGCGAAGATATCGCACCATATCAATTCTTTGGAAAGATTGGACATATGGCACCAACATGTAGAAGTTTTATTGAACAATTAACAAATTTTAACCAACCCCAAAATCAATTTCAAACCAAAAATAAAAGAAAATTTTTTCTCAATAATTTTCAAAATCAAAGACATTTTTCTCCTAATAATTTTCAAAATCAAAGACAATTTTCTCCTAATAATTTTCAAAATCGAAGACAATTTTCCCCTAATAATTATCAAAATCAAAGACAATTTTTCCTAATAATTCTCAAAATCAAAGACAATTTTTGCCTAATTATTCTCAAAATCAAAGACAAAATTTTCCTAATTATTCTCAAAACCAAAATCAAACTAACAATCGATTTTTAACACACAACAATTGGTCAAATAATAACCCTCGATAAGAGTCTCGGCAAACTAAAAATAAATACAGCGAAGAAAGGCCCCCTTGGAGAGAACAGGCACGCAGCCAACAACGGAATAGAAATGACTCTCGAAACGACCGTAACCATCCAAATAATTACCAGTCTAAACCCAATTTTACACAAGAAGATAAAATAATATGCTACTATTGTAAAGAACCGGGTCATATAATTAATGATTGCCGTAAGAGACAATATAATAATCAATATCAAGAACAAGAACAACCTCGACAATTAAATCCTCCACAACACTCAAATCCGGAAAACTCCAATGTCCTTCCCAGACCGGTTGCTCAGAGGAAGGCCTAAATCAAGAATCAAATGCATCCAATTCTAATTTCGAAAATATAAAGGAACAAAAAGCAGCAAAAATCATCTTGAGCGTTACTAATACCATCCCTCATATAACATTATCATCAAACGGTTAAAAAAATCCTGTAAGATTAATGATCGATACAGGAGCTGGACCAAATTTAATTAAAGAAAAATCAGTCGAATAATTTATAAAATTTAATAAACAAAATTGTCTGAAATTGACAGGAATTAACGAACACCAAGTATACACTCTTGGTCAAATAACAATAAATCTTTTTGAATTTCCAACAATTTTTAATATAATCCCCAATGAAGTTCCAGTAGATCACGATGGCGTTATAGGGACAGAATTTTTTCGAAACAATAACGTAAAAATAAACTACGAACAGGAAAATTTAGATGATTTCTATGTCCATGTTGAAAATAATGAAAAAGAAACCGGTTTTATATCCGAACTTTTACCAAATAGTGGAATATTTTTAGGAAAGGCAATAGGAACAAATAATAATGGAAAAGCCTATCTCAAGATTGCAAATACTTGTCCTTATCCAGTTGAAATTCCAGTCCCCACAGTAGAACTTTTAGATTTTGATGAAATCAAAATACCGGATTATTATACGGAAACTTTAAATAAAAAACAAAATCTAGAATCACGACCAGTTGAACATACATTTAACTCAATATAATCAAGAAGATAACTTTCATCAAATTTGGAACAATAACGAAGAAAATAAATTTGAAATTATAAAGAAATTATTACGCCTAGAACATTTAAATCAAGAAGAATATACTCATGTTAAAAAACTTATTATTAACAATGAAGACATTTTCCAAATCCCAGATGAACCTCTTGAAGCAACTAACGTACTAAGACACAATATGCCTACAGAAGACAGTCAACCCATATTTACGCGACAATACAGACTTTTCCAAGTTCAAAGAGAATAAATAACTAGACAGGTCAATAAACTAATAAAAAATAAAATAGTAAAGCCATCTCAATCCCCTTACAATTCACCTGCTTTTCTCCTACTTAAAAAACCGGATTCCCACGGAAATAGAAAATGGCGAATAGTTTTAGATTACCGTAAATTAAATGAACAAACTATAGGAGATTGTTATCCCCTCCCTAATATCACGGATATATTAGATCAGTTTGGACAAGCACAATACTTCTCGGTTCTCGACCTGGCCAGTGGTTTTCATCAAATCAAAATGAGTCCGGAAGACTCGCACAAAACTCCTTTTTCAACGCCCTACGGACACTATGAGTTTGACCGCATGCCTTTCGGTTTAAAGAATTCACCTGCAACCTTCCAACGTTTAATGGATCTCGTTTTAACCGGCCTTCAGGGAATCGAATTATTTGTATATTTGGATGACATAGTCCTATATGCAAATACCTTACAAGAGCATGAAGAAAAATTCACAAAATTAGCAAATAGATTAAGAGAAGAACATTTAAAACTCCAGCCAGATAAATGTGAATTTTTACGTCCAGAAGTAGTTTATCTTGGGCATGTGATTGATAAAGAAGGAGTTAGGCCAGATCCGAAAAAAATAGAAGCAGTAAGAAATTTTCCCATTTCGTAAAAACACAAAAACACAAAAGAATTTATAGGACTTGCAGGATATTATAGAAAATTTATTGAGGCCTTTTCAAACATTGCAGCTCCACTCAATAAATTATTTAAAAAAAGATGTAGAATTTAAATGGACAGAAACTCAACAAAAAGCATTTGATACACTAAAAAATAAATTGTGCGAAGAACCTTTATTACAAAGACCTGATTTTACTAAACCTTTCGTTTTAACAACCGACGCTTCCGGTTATGCAGTCGCAGGCATTTTATCCCAAGGCAAGATTGGCAAAGATAAGCCAATAGCATATGCATCACGATCTTTGAGCGACAGCGAACGAAAATTCGATACCTACGAGAAAGAAGCTTTAGCAATTGTATTTTCTGTAACTTATTTCCGCCACTATTTTTACGGAAGAAAATTCACCTTAGTAACCGATCATAAAACATTAGTGTGGTTCCAAAATTGCAAAGACCCTTGTTCTCGTGTAACAAGGTGGAAATTAAAATTAGCAGAGTAAGATTTTGATGTAATTGTCACGGCCTGTGACCGTTATATATACGTAATATTTACTTATTTATAATAATAATCAATTATCAATTATCAATATCAATTATAATAAATATTCAGAACTTATAATTTATCATTACCATAAGAGTAGTCTTTGAATATATGGTATTCCCTGAACAACACTTATAGACTACTGAAGTATCACGGCCAGTGATCGTTATATATATATATATATATATATATATATATATATATATATATATACATAATTATAAAAATAATCACTTTTCAATATCAATCATATAAAATATTCACAACCTATAACTTATCATTACCATAAGAGTATTCTTTGAATATATTCTCCGAACAAAACTTATCGAGAACTGAAGGGTGATCCACAAATATGAAGCACCCTACCTTACCGACCATAGATATATAGAACATTTAATATATATATATATATATATATATATATATCCGAAGACTGCATTATTTATAAATTAATCTTTATGTCTTTTATTATTAATCACCATAATCAATTATTAGCAATTATTATTATTATACATATTTACTAATTATATTATGAATCATATTATAAATTCTATGTAAAATTCTAAGGAATATCAAGTAATACAAATGTGAATGCGCGGTCATCGACGTCACAACCAATCAGAAGATTGGAAGCCCCACGAAGGAACACGCGCGGCCCATCTACTATGGCCCAATTGGTGAAAAGGCCATAAACGTCACAATGATATGTAGCGGGCGACAACCCCTCAAGAAAATGCATCGGAAACACTGGCGCGTGGCCTCCCACCTATGCACTATTCCAGGACCTGGGTCAAGAATGTAATAAATCTTGTCAGAAAAAGGTCCACGAAGGGACTATTTTTCCACCCCTGATTAGATTTCTGCCTATATAAACCCACATTTTTAAGGGTTACAAAAAAGTTTAGTTCCACCGACGAATCGCTGCTAAAAACTATTCGGAACGTGTTAAAATTTAAATTCAACCAAAACAAAAGTTTGGACTTAGTAAAAAGGGGTCAATCATTCATAAACTTAGAATCAGTGAAAATAGTTTAAAAGTGAGTAGACTAAATCTAGATCTACTTAACTTGTTCAACCTAATGTCAGTGGCCCCTCAAAAGAAATAAGAAAAGCCTCCCAACAATTTCTAAAACCACCTTTGTATATTTATACAAAAGAGATCACGCTGAGTCCTGGACCCGTGTCCTTCCGGAGTCACTAAACGTATTCAAAGGAGTGGATCAACAAAGGAACCACTGGGCACCTTCAAACTACAAAATACAGGATAATTAAACGTTTCAATATAGAATTCAACAAGATTTTCGGTAAGTTTGTTTGAACATTGCTATCCCTTATTTCCCTTTTCAAACTCATATAAAAAATCTCGTCACTAAAGTGCTTTGCTTTTTTAAAGGGTGGAAACTAAGACGAGAATTGGGACAAATTCATCAAGTTCTATGTTGTGGAAATCAACTTAAAATTCAGTAAATAAAAAAACTTAAACAATATTCGCGAATTCACACTTTGTAAAATATACGTTAATAAATTATCATTTTATATCATAAAGCCGACTATCTCAATCTTTCGCATTTGTTTGTTCCTCGATCCATGATTTCTATTTTTTTAAAAATTTAGAAATCAAAAAAGGAGGAAGTAGGGTGAGTTCTAGTATTAACTATTTTATGATGAGGTGAGTAAGTCTTATTCAAGACGTAACATACCTCGTTATAAATTTTGGTGCATCGGCCTGGAAAATAAAGCAATACGAAAATCTGAGATAATCGATTATTAAAAATTAAAAATATAACTTTCAGCCAATTTTTCAAAGTTCATTTATATATTACATTGAAAAATATAAATTTCAGAACATTTTTCTAATTTCTTCTCTATACTAAAATGAAAAATATAAATTTCGGCCAATTTTTCAAAGTTCATTTATAAATTAAATTGAAAAATATCAATTTCAGCCAATTTTTTAAAGTTCTCTTCTAGAATAATTCAAAAAATATAAATTTCAGCCAATTTGTCAGAGTTCTTTTATATATTAAATTGAAAAATGTAAATTTAAGAAAAATTTGTCTCAGTTCTCTTCTATAATAATTTAATAAGTATAAATTTCAGTAAATTTTTTCAGAAATTTTCCATGTATTGAATTAAAAATTAAACATTTCAGCAAATTTTTTCAAGTTATTCTCAATTTCGAATTAAAATAAAAAAATAAATTTTACGAAAATTTTCTAAATAAAATTTCGAAATGAAATTAAAAAAAAAAAATTTACGAAAATTTTGTAAGTACAATTTCGAATTAAAATAAACAAATAAATTTTACGAAAATTTTCTTAGTTCAATTTCGAATTAAAATAAATTTTACAAAAATTTTCTAAGTTCAATTTCGAGCGGTTCGACGTGGATACAAGGTGGACGCGAGCGAGGTGCCAGTGCGAGTTTTTGGAGTTTTTGTTTGGAAAAAGTGAGAGGAAGGGTGAAAAGAAGTTGTGAGAAGGTGAGGAAAGGTGTCTGGGATAAGTGGCCGCCAGTGAGAGAAGGTAAAAGGACAGAGGAAGGTGAAAGAACAAAAAGTGGCACGCCGAGAGAGTGAGGTTAGGGTCGGACCGGAAGGTCGCCGAGAGAGAAAAGCAGGCTGGTGCCATCTAGTGGAAAGTGGAGAAAAATAAGAAAAAAAGGAATTTGTCTTCAACTTGAGCAGTAGAGGCGACTAAACCGAAATGGGTGATGAAAAGAAGGAGGAAAAGCAGACGAGGGAAGAGGAGGAAGAGAGAAAACTGGAGTTTGAAAAAGCGGTGGACATGCTGGAAGTGAGGCAAGACAAGTTTATCACGGACCTAAAGTGGGAGTGGGAGATAGAAAGAGCGCACATGAGAAGTGAACGGGAGATTGATAGAAGAAACTTGGAGGAGACACTGAACAAGATGGTGGAAAAGCTGGAACAGCTGAGCGCTCAAATGGAGAGACAGCAGAAAGGAAACGAAGAGAGAGAAACGAAAGAGGTTGGATGCCAGACGGAAGGGGAAGAAAAAACATGGAGGGAGTTACCGAAAAAGCTAACACCAGAAGAGTGGGAGAGAGAAAAGGAACAGAGAGCGCAGAGAAGGAGGAACCTCAAAGTGCTGGGAATCAGCAAGGAGGAGAACGACGTGGTGGCGAAAGTGGAGAAATCCAAGAAAATGGATGGAGGGAGGCTTCTTCAGCTAAAGACATGGGAGAATAAAAGGGACCTGCTCAATGTCAAAGGAAAACTGAGAGACACAGGGTTGTGGATGGAGGAAGACTTGACGGAAAGGGAAGAGGAGATTCAAGATTGGTTGAGAAGGGAGAAGCGGAGAATGGAACTGGCAGGGAACGAAGTCGAGCTAAGATTCATGAGGGCGAAGGTAGGGGAGACGATATGGCACTGGAGTGAGACGGAAGGAGGGATGGTGGTATCCGGCACGATTACTTTGGCGAAGAAGAAGGACGGCGAGCAGGAAAGGAAGAACAATGTAACGGAGGAGCAGGGTGGGGCGAAAGAATAAGTGCGGGAGTGAAAAACAGAGCAAAGGTGTTTGTTGAGTGAGAAAAAGGGATGCTGGGCGGCAGGTGTACACTGGAAGAGTTTGTGTTGTAAAGTGTCTAGGGCACTGCGAGAAAGGCAATTGTGTGAAGGATGGTCTGTGTGGATATAAAATGAGAAGCGGAAAGGTAAAGTAGAGTAGGGGGAATGTTGTAGTGTAGGGTGAAGAGGTGCTGGGGCACTATGTTAGAGAGAAGGAGTAAGACACATGTAGAGACAGTAGGAATTATGAGGAGAAGGGATCACAGAGAGTGGGAAATTAGAGCTAGGCGTTCCGTTTCACCCTCCGTTTAATATAAGTAGGGTTAAAATAGGTTGAGAATACGGATTGTAAGGAGAGGAGAAGATTTTGTAAAGGTTTTTTGTTTTCAAGGCTGTCAAACCCGTAAAAGGGAGAGAGTATAATAAACTACATACATACATATATACATACATACATTAAAATATATAAATAAATTTCACGAAATTTTTCTAAGTTCAATTTCGAATTAAAATAAAAAAATAAATTTTACGAAAATTTTCTAAGTACAATTTTGAATTAAAATGAAAAAAATAAATTTCACGAAATTCTTCTAAGTTCAATCTCGTATCAATCTCACAAAAATTTACAAGTCTTTCGCGTATTTAGAATAAAAACTCAAGAAATTCTTCTAAGTTCCTTTTATATATTAAAAGAAATGTCACAAAACTTCCATTAAATATTTTTCTCTATATTTAACTTCCTAAATAATACGAAATCATTTAAATTCTTTTTCATATTTAAATTAAAATATTAATTCCATCTTTAACTTCAATAATATATCTTTTCTATACTTTGAATATAATACAGACTTTTAAAAATTTGTGTCACACTTAAATTAAAAGATCAATTTCATCTTTATTTCAAATTAAATCTTTTTCATTATTTTTCTGAATAATAGGAAACTCTTCTAAATTCTTTTTATATAAAAAAGAATTTAATTTCATCTTTAGCTTCAATAATATATCTTTTCTATACTTTGAATATAATACAGACTTTTCAATATTCTTTTCACATTTAAATTAAAAGATTAATTTCATCTGTAATTGAAATTAATTCTTTTTATTTTTCTGAATAATACGCAACTCTTCTAAATTCTTTTATATTTAAATCAAAAAATTGATTTTATCTCTCACTCTAATAAAAATATTTCTTCTATACTTTTAAAATAAAACAGACCTTTCAAAATCTTTTCACATTTAAAATTAAAAGGTTAATTTCATCTTAATTCAAATTAAATCTTTTTCATATTTAAAAAAAAAGAGTTAATTTCATCTTCAAGTTTGATCAAATCTTTTATATTTTTTTAAAAATAATACATACTCTTTAAGATCTCTCTCATATTTAAATTGAAAAAAAATTATTTTCATCTTTATATTAAATTAAATCTTGTTATCGATCTTTATTATATACATATTTTTTTAATAATACCAAACTCTTTTAAAATCCTTTTCCATATTTAAATAAAAAATTGTATTTTACCGTTAACTTGAATGAAAATAAATCATTTTCTCTTTAACTCAATTGTATGTATGTATGTATGTATGTATATTTAATCTATCCCTTTTATGGGTTTGAGGGCCTCCGCTCCCTGTACATATATTTACATTTTATCCTTAACCTAACTTAACCGCTGCTTATATTCTAATGTTTCGCCTTACTTAAAATAACGATAATATTAATACTATTGGTTCTTAAACTTCTACAAATGAGCGATCTTCCAGGGCTTCCGTTTTCTCTTACCATCAAATACATTTTCACCGATTTAAAAATTAAAAATTTTTGCTAGTTACTTTCCTTTAGACAGGATTACCCGTTTGGCTCTGCCCTGCTCCCTTGCTTTCTCTTACTTCTTCCAGTTTTTTCATCCACGTGACTCCCTGTCCATTACCATCCAAAATCCATCTTACACACTCATCCACACTCAAATGTCCATCTTCCTCTCCTGTACACCTCTCTAACACATGTGCCCATGACTCCATTTCGTATCCACATACTCTGCACACCACTCTATTCCATTTGTCTTCCTTTTTTATTTTTTGCAAATATTCTGGTTCCGCTAACCCTTTGACTTCATATACCATCTATTTTTCCTCGAATCCATAATCTTTATCCATCTCTCTTCTCCTTGTTTTACTAATAGCTCTAACTGTATGTTCTCCCACTCCAGTACCCCTTCTTGTATATCACAAGCCCTCCTCATTTTTTTTTCTTCCTCCCAATTCGAATTTCCCAAATTGCTTCTCGTCTCCTTGTTCCGAACTTCGTCCAAGCACACTTGTGCTATTCTGCTCCCTTCTCTCCTTTTCAGCTTCTCTTCAAACTTCCGCCCAAACCAACGCATCAAACATCCAAACCCTTATTCTCCAATCGTCATTGAACCTTCTCTTTCCTATACCCCATACTTGGCCCATTACTTTACTCCCACATTCGATTCTTTTCCTCACCTGCACCTCATTTCCCCCTCCTGCCTCAAACCAAATACCTAAGTAACAGAACTCCTCCACACTTTCCACTGTTTGTCCGTTCATCCTCCAAACGTAACCTATTTTGGTCTTTCTATTTCTGAAGCACATCACCTTGGTCTTCCCTACGTTCACCGTCAGTTCTTTTGTTCCCACATACTCTTCGAAAATTCTTATCATTAGGTTCATCTCCTTCTCATCGTCTGCTAATAGAACTACGTCGTCCCCGTATGCTAGAGAATATAGTTTGCTATTACCCAAAATCGTCCCCCCTTTCCCTTTCTCATTTTAGCTTCACCTCTAAGTCTGCCAGCAGCATATTAAATAGTAGCGGACTCAACGGGCACCCTTGCCTTAGACCTCTTCCTGTCCAGAAAATCTCCCCCTTTTTCCCCCCTATCTTCACCCTAATCCTGGTTTCAGTAAAAATTTCCTTTACCCTCTCTACCAACCCTTCCTCTATTCCCCTCTCTTTCATTGCTTGCCATAGCACTTTTCTATTCACTGAGTCAAAAGCTGCTTTAAAATCTAAGAACAAGGCGACTAATTTCCCTCTTTTTCTCCCTAAGTTTCTGTTAACCAAGTAGTTGAGTACGTAAATGTTATCTATTGTCCCCATCCCTTTTATAAATCCCGTCTGATTGTGTGGAATACTTTGTTTCTCTTCTATCTGATTCTCTAACCTTTTTCTTAGAATTTCTGCGTATATTTTATAACCCACTGGCATGAGAGTGATCCCTCTGTACTCTTCTACCTTCTTACCCACCCCTTTCTTGACAAGCGGTACCACCAGCCCTGTCATCCACTCCTCCGGCCACCCTTCTCCTTTCCAGACCTTGTTGCAGATCTTCCACATCCCTTCTCTAATCCCTTCTCCTCCATACTTTATTGCTTCGTTCTCCATACCATCCTCTCCTGTAGCCTTGTTTCTTTTCAGTCTATCTATCGCCTGATCCACTTCTTCTCTTGTTATTTCGTTCCCTTCCTCCATTTCTCCGTGGACTATCCTTCTATTTTCCCTTTTCATCCTATTTTGTTCTCCCTCTAACAGACCCTTAAAATAATCCGTCCACTCGCCTATTTCTATTTCTTCATTCACGCCCTTCCTTCCTATTCTTTCCCTATTTATCACATCCCAGACCCTTCTTTTTCCCTCTTCTCTTTCATCTTTTGTACCTACCTCATCCTTTACCTTCTCAATCGACCCTTTCAACCTTTCAATTAACGAGTCTACTCCCTGCTCCTTTTCATACCTAACATTCTGCTTTTCCATTTTTTGTTTAAACTCTTTTAATTTATTTAACCCCCAGACTCCCATTTTCGTGTTCTTTCCTCCCCCCCTTTCCTTTCTCCCTCTGCCGCGCTTATGGACGCCACCTTTCAGTGTAGCTATTACTGGGAAGTGCTCGAACCCCATCTCATTCCCCACATTCATACTGCCTATCATCTTCCTCATTCTTCCTTCCGCCAGGATGTAGTCTATTACTGTTTCTCCCTTACCTATAAATGTGATCTCTCCTTTTTCATCTCCTTTCATGTTGCCATTACAAATAAACCATCCTGTTTCTCCTATTACGTCTAGTAACCTCCTCCCCTCCCGGTCTATCTCCCTATGTTTGAAGCTCCTTATGTAGGTTTCCTGTTCTTCATCCCAAGTCCCTCCCTTTTGCTCGCCAGTCCAGGCATTCAAGTCACCTCCTATCAAAACCAACTATCAACTATCAACAACAATCCTTCTTTTCCTCCATCCATCTCCTTATTACTCTCCAACCTTCCTCTTCCCCTCTTCTTCTATATACACAAACCACCGCTATTTTGACTTTTCCAATTATTATCCTTCTTACCATTGTTCCGTCCTTTTCGTCCCTGTCCTCCTCTATTCTCCCTTTTATGGCCAATTCTTTTCTCACCCCTGAGACCATGCCGCCCATCCCTCTACCTTTAGCGTGTTCCTTTCTTGCTTCTTGCATTGTCCACACATAACCTTTAGGTCACCTCCTTTTCATCCCCTTCCAATCCTTTTCATCGACCCAGGTTTCACTCATCATAATCACATCCCACTTTTCTAACTCCCGCCAAAAACCTTCATTCTTGTTCTTCAAGCCTGAAACATTCCAGAAAGCTATTTTCACGTTTTTCTCCTCCCTTCCCTCAGCTATCTTTCTCACTGTTCTTCCGCCTTGCTTTTTGGAAACCCCTCTGTTTGATCTCTAACCTCTTTTGCATCTTCCTTTTTTCTACCTTTCTCAACTCTTTTTTCCTTTTCCCTTATTTCTTCTAAATCCTCGTCCCAGAACCATTCCTCCCCATTTATCCATAATCTGTCTCTCCCTATCCATACCATGCGCCCCTTTTTCCTCTCTACCCATGCCCTCTGCTCTATCTGCCATCTCCTTTTCCTCTCCCTCCATGTCAAATCCTCTTCAATTCTTTCCCTTGTTCCTTTCAATAATTTTTTGTTCTCCATAATTTTCTTTTTTTCGTCCTCACTCCCTACTTTTACTATAAACATTCCTTCTTTTCCTTCCTTCGTCCCACGTATTCTCTTAACTCCTTCTACCCTTACCTGAACTCCAATATCTCACAGAATATTTTGGATTTCCACTTCCCCTTTTTCACTCTCTACTGTCAATCCCTTAACTACTATGTTATTTTTTATCTTTGCCCTTTCTTCCCCTTCCAATCTCCTTTCAATGACACTTAGTCTCTTCTTTAATCTTTCATTCTCATTTGGGACTTTCTTACTACTCCCTTCTCCTATTTCCGCACCCTCTGTTTCTTTCCCCATATGCTCATTCCTCATTTCTAAGTTGTTTACCCTTTCTTTCAACTGTTTTATCTGACTCTTTCTCTTTTCGTCATCCTCTTTCTGTCTATTCTCTATACTCTCTAATTTACCCCATACCTTGTCCTTCTCTTCTTTTCAGAGTTTATCCCACTTTTCTCTTACTTTTCTCACTTCCCCCCTTACGTCTTTCCCCTGCCTATTCATATCCCTATTCATATCATCCAGTGTCTTCCTTGTTTCCTCTCTGAACCCTTTTATGAGAGCCTCTAGTTTTTCAAATATTCCTCCGCCCCCCCCCCCTATCTCTTTCTGGTGTTTTCCGTTCAGTGAGTTTAGTCCTAACCTTCTTGCTTTCTTTGTCCCTTTCTATTTCATCGTCCCCTTCCTCTCTTTTTCTTTTTTCTTCCCCTTCACTACTGGTCGCGCTCACTTTTTTTCGCCATTCGTCCAAACTCCTATTCGAACCCGCGCTGCCTAGCTTGTTAAGGCGCTGTAGGTTAGAGGGCCTCCCGCGTTGATGGCCCGTACCTGAATCCCTTCGCTCTGGCGTCGACCCCCTGGTCGGCGTCTCTAACGTCTCATCACCGCTACTGTCAATATCCCCCTTCTCACCACTAACCGCGCCTTCAACCAGCTCACATCTTGTTTCATCACTTACCTGCCCTCTGGCGCCCGATTGTGGGCTTCGTACCGTCGACATCCTAATATCCTACCTTATCCAGTATTCCGCGACGTTTCCCGCTCTTTACTCGCCTACCCCTTAGCCTTACCCCGCAACTAGTTTTCTACGCCTAACCTCAAAACTCACGCGCTCCAATTTCCCTTTCTCACAACTTACTTTCACACTTTAAACCCTTGCCTTCACTCATCCTTCTTTCTTCACACCTGATCTCCGCACTCACTGCCCTTTCTGCATCCACACACGCTGATTCCCTTCACCAAAGCCAAAAAAACCAACACTTGACACAGAAGAGTTCTCTCATGATCGGTACCGAAAACGAAAGCCCTCTTTAACTTTATTAAAGATATTTTCTTTATATATATATATATATATATATATATATATATATCAGATTTATTTAAAACTTTTGAAATTTAATAAAAGAGCTGAATTAAAATTAAATTTAAAACAAAAATTTTGTTTTTCCTATATTTCAAAAAATTATATCTAATTTTTATTATTATTGTGAATATCATACAAAATTTACTTGAACCTTTTCATACATTAATGAAAAGAACTATAGATTATAGTTTGCCTTTATTATAGATCAACATTAAATATATTTATATCCTTTTCTCAAATAAGTATTTATTACTTTTTTTGGATCTTGCAAAAACGTTTTTTTGAACATACAATATTTTACAAAAGCACATGGAACTTGACAGGATGCAGAAAAACTTTTAATTTTAAGAATTGTATTTATACTATATACATCTATGCCCTGTACCCCCAACATAAAAATATCTAAAAACTCGAGTATACTACGTAATACTTGTAAAAAAATCAAATTGCAATCCATTTCAACCCATTATAATGAAAAATATAAATGTCGGCTCAACCCTCTGAATCACACAAGCCAATAACCCCTCAACAAGTAATACAAAATCCCGAACTAGCGGAAATAATTGCGCGTAACCAAGAGCTTCCTAAAAACATTAGAAAAACCTCAGAACCCGATTTAGACTCAGCATACGAAAACGACATAACAATTTGTCCTAATTCCGAGGCAAATTCCGAAGATAAAAGTTTAGTTACACTGTAAAAAAAATTTCTGGTAATTTTACCACTTTCAGAGTAGGTCCGATTATTACCTACTCCCAAATTAACGTTTTCACTGACATTAACGAATATCCACTTTTAATATGGAATTCCACTTTTAGGTTATGTAAGTTTCCAGACAGATTCTGTAAAATTACAATGCATTATGAATTTGTAGGTGATGGTATTCTAACCAAAAATATTCGTGTTTTTATTCAACATGGTAAGTTTAGCATCTACATGAGAAATGTGAATAATGGTAATTTGACTAGAAATTGTAAATTTCCTGTTCAAATAAGGAATACAGCAGAGAGCAATTTTTTAAATAAAAAAATGCTTGTTTAATGATACAGTATGTTTTTTTAGTTTCGGTATACTACGTAATTATTACAAAATAAATTAACATATATATGAATATAAATGAATAAATTAATTTTTTTTCAATACATGTTTTAACTATGCATAAGCACATATCACGTACAAACGACAAACGATGTGCACAAAATGTCACAGCCAAAACACAATAATTTGTCGAAGTCACTTGAAGTCGACTCTAAGTCTCTGAGTTGCTCCGAGTTCTTTTTTTTTATATGTAAATATATTCAAAATACGATATATGGAATTAAAAACAGATGGGTGTTTTACTCAAAGTTATAATAAATTGTAGTTTAAAAAGTTGTAAAAATATATTTCATATTAAAAGAAAGGGAAAAATTCCCCTCTTCAAAAGATTACTATTTATTGAACTTAATATATCCTTTTATTGTATATTTAGACTATATTTTTTATAAATTTTGTAAATAAAATTTTCCATAATTTATACCGTTCTGAAACACTCTTTTACAAATAATTTTAATTTTACCATTTGTTTCATTATTCTCCGCAACTTTGAAACTTTACAATTACTTGTACTTATACTACGTTAAGAGATGTGCAAGTACGCCTCGTTATCAATTATCAAATTTCAAGATGTGAGATTACGTTGGAAAAAGGAATTTTTAACAGTTTCTGTACTTTTACCAGCGTCAAAAAAATCAACACTCTGAAAGTGGGTCCATTTATTACCTACTCTGAAACATAGTGGTGGCACTCCCATGTATAGTTTTGAAGGCATTATCTTTTAGTGTCCGGGGGAACCGCTAGGTGGCGCTAAGAGTCAGTACAATGCAATGCGCATGTGCAACCATAATATTTTCAAATATTTCGAAATCTCGAAATTGGACATTAGTCGAAGTGTCAAATTGAATTTGTTGCGTTAACCTTGTTGTATAAAATTTTCTGCAAGTTTTGATGTGTATATTGTTATATACGTACTGTGTGTACTATTTCGTGCTGATGTAAGGAAATGTATTGATTGGTAAGTATTGAATTAAAAAAAAAAGTACTATTTGGTTGATTTGAGGTTACTTTGTTGTTTTCATATTTCGAAGCAGTAACAAATAAATTAAAAAGGATATAAATAAAAGTATTTTTGAGATATTAGGAGGTTTTTTTCTTCAAGTAAAGTTTGTCGTTTATAAAAATTTCTTTGTTAGAGTAATAAAAAATATTATTCTAAGACATAATCTCAAATGTAAAGCCAATTAATCCTTTGCATTACAACAAATCATACTTCTAGTATTTAAATATATATTTTACGTATGAAAAATCTTTTTATATTCATCAATTTTGATAATTTTGAAAGTTTATTTACACGAAATTAAGCGAAATTTAATCTTTACGAGAATTTGGGGGAAGCAGAGTTTGGAATGAATTGCTGTCGGGGATTTGTATGTTCATTGACTTATAGTGTCCGGGGGAACCGCTAGATGGCGCTGATTTTGAAGCCAAGTCTTCAAAACGATACATGGGAGTGCCACCAGTATGCTCTGAAAGTCACAGATTCACAAGCAGAAACTGTACTTCTACAACGCCTTGCTATAGTGTCAGTCTGAAAGTGGTAAAGTTACAAGATTGGTTGGAACTTCTAACATGCAAGTGGTATTCATCCCATAATCAGAGTAGTAAAATTGCACCAATTTTTTGTTGGTAATTTTACCATTCTAAGTGGTACAATTTTTTTATTTTTTACAGTGTATCTCTTCTAATTCAAATTGCCTTCAAAACGATACCTTAGACGTGAACGACGTGACAATTACAAATTTCAATATCGACGATCTGACTAGAGTAAACTCAACAGCTATTGAAAATCCACAGAAAGACGAATTAAGCGACTCAAATCTATTGCAAAACCAACAATTTACGGACAATAACACAAAACAAGAACCCCTCACACCAAAAATAGAAATTCAGCATCTTTCAAACTTAAAATTAAATACAGACTCAGACCCAAACTGAGAAAAATCAAACATGAGTAAACTACCTACTAACCAACAGGTCTCACTCAGAGACGCACTGAAGCAGAGCTGGGCACAAAATACCTCAACTACATTGCTGAAATACATGTATTTCGGCACCATGTAGTTGAAATACATCACAGGGAAAATACAGCTCAGCCGATGTAGTTCAAATACAGCTGCAAAATACATGTGAGTATTTTGAAATATTATTTGAAATACATGTAAGAATTGTATTTTGTAGTTCAGGTATTTCATGTATTTTCTTGGAAATACTTTCTAATATCAGCATATAAAAATTATGTTACAAATCCCTAGAGTATATAATAAGTATAGGAATTTCATGGTCAAAGAGTGGGAGTACAAAAGAGTGACAAAGAGGGGTGGTATCATTCTTGGGGGGGGGGGGGTAGAGTAGTGGAGTACGCAGAGATGCGCAGTAGAGATATGTGAAGCATAAAAAAGCGCAGTACACGATTGTGATACATTGCACTGCGCAGTGTAGCCATGCAATATTCGTGGATGCGCAGTAGGTACATGTGGTGCGTGCAGCTGCGCAGTAGATACATGCGATATGTAGAGATGAGCAGTGGGTGCTTATGGGGCATCGAGATGCGCAGTAGGTGTTTATGGGACATGTAACTGCACCGAATTTATTGGTATTTATTGAACATGCACCTGCGCAGTACACTTTTGTGGTAAATTAGGATGCGCAGTAGAGTCCTCTGGTGCGAAGGGCTACACAGTAGAGATTTACGATGTGTAAGGATGTGCAGTGGAATTTTGTAGTGCTCAGAGCTGCGCAGTATACATATATTGTACGTAAGACTGCGCAGTTGCGACCTAAAATATACAGGGGTGCTCAGCAGAGATCTGTGAAACACCAAGCTGCACCGTACACTGTTGTGGAGTATTATGCTGCCTGGTGTTGCCCTACAGTGTTCAGGGCTACGCAATAGTGACATATGGTAATTAAGGCTGCGCAGTAGATACATAAGATACTCAGGGATGCGCAGTAGATAATAATGAGCCATATAGCTGCGCAGTAGGTATTAATGAGACATAGATCGGCGCAGTAGGTATTTATGAGCCATAGATCTGCGGTGAGACATAGAGCTGCGCAGTATGTATTTGTGAGACATAGAGTTGCGCAGTAGATATTTATGTGGCATGGAGCTGCGCAGTAGATATTATGTATACAGTATATATATATATATATATATATATTTAAATTAATCTATATATATATATATATATAGTATACTTTTACGATAATTTAGGCTGCGCTATATGGGCATATGATAAGTAAGGCTGCGCATTACATACCTACGATATACATGGATACGCTGTAGGTATTTATAGGACATAGAACTGCGCAGTATCTATTTTTGAGTCGTAGAGGTTCGCAGTAGTTATTTTTGGGACATATAGCTGCGCAGAAGTTATTTATGAGACATGTAGATGCGCAGTAGCTATTTATAGGACATGGAGTTGCGCAGTAGTTATTTACGGGGCCTAGAGCTGCGCAGTATGTACTTATGAGACCTAGAGCTGAGCAGTAGATATTTATGTGTCACAGAGCTGCGCAGTAGATATTTATGTGACCTATAGCTGCACAGTATACTTTTATGATAATTTAGGCTGCGCTATATGGGTATATGATAAGTGAGGCTGCGCATTGCATACCTACGATATACATGGATACGCTGAAGGTATTTATAGGACATAGAACTGCGCAGTATCTATTTTTGAGCCGTAGAGCTGCGCAGTAGTTATTTATGGGGCATATCGATGCGCCGAAGTTATTTATGTGGCATGGAGCTGTGCAGTAACTATTTATGGGAACTGGAGCTGCGCAGAAGTTATTTATGGGACATGGAGTTGCGCAGTAGTTATTTCTGGGCACAAAGCTACGCACTATACTTTCGTAATGAATTAGGCTGCGCAGTGGAGTTATGTAGTGCACAGGGTTGCGCAGTAGAGACATGTGGTAGATGAGGCTACGCAATAGATACTTACGATATACAGGGATACGCAGTAGGTACTATAAATCTCGAATGCACATCCATACATTTTGTAGGTCTTTACTGTACAAGCTTATGTATCACGTGTTTGCTGTGCACCCCAACGTACTGCAGCACTTACTGCGCCGCTCTACGCATTATAAATCTCTGCCATGCAGCCCTGCACATTGCATGACTCAAATGCACAGTCATGTGCATTGAAGGAGTCTACTGCGTAGCTCTGCGCATTACATGATTCTATTTCGCAGACCTGCACACTAAAGTACTCTGCTGCGAATTATTGTGCATTACAGGACTCTACTGCGCAGCCCTGCAAATGACATGACTGAACGGCAAATGCATGTACATTGAAGGTATCTACTGCGCAGCACTTTACATCACATGTCTATGGTATACTGTACATTCATATACATTACATGTGTATATTGTGCAACAATGCAGATCCCATGCCACAACTGTGCAGCCCTACAAATGACGTGTCTCTACCGTGCAGCGATGCACAGTACATGAATCTGTTACGCAGCGCTGCACAGTGCATGACTCTACTGCGCAGATATGTGAATTACAGGACACTGCTGTGCATGTATGTACATCACATGGATATACTGTGCATCCATCTGCATTACAGAACTATACTTCGCAGACCTACACATTACGTGACTCTACTGCAAAGTCATGTGTATCAAACGTCTCCACTGTGCACCCATTCACCACATATGACTCTACTGCGCATCCCTGTATAGTACACAACTCTACTGCGCAGCCCTGTATATTACATAACCTAACTGCACATGCATGTACATTGAAGGTCTCAATTGCGCAGCGCTTCGAAAAACCTGTCTATACTGTACATCCATACACATTACATGTGTCTATTGTGCAGCAATGCACATACCATGCCACACCTGCGCAGCTCTACGTATGACGTACAGTGCATGGCTCTACTGAGTAGATATGGGCATTACAGGACACTGCTGTGCATGTCTGCACATCACATGCCTACATTGTGCATCCATCTGCATTATAGAGCTATACTGCGCAGACCTACACATTACGCGACTCTACTGCGCACTCATGTGCCATACATGACTCTACTGCGCACCCATGTACAGTAAACGACTCTGATGTGCATCCATGTACAGTATAGGGCTCTGATGTGCAGCCCTGAACAGTGCAGGACTCTGATGTGTAGCCCTGCACGGTACAGGACTCTGATGTGCAGCCCTGTGCATTGCAAGGCTCTACTGTGCAGATCTAAGCAGTATATGGGTCTAATGCACAATCCTAAACAGTATAGGGCTGTACTGCACAGCACTACACAATGCATGACTACACTGCATATCCCTGCACATTTCAGGAGTCTAGTTCGCAGCACTGCACATCCCGTGACTCCACTGCGCAGCACTGCACATCCCGTGACTCCACTGCGCAGTCTGAACATTACATGACTCCACTGTGCATCCCTACACATTGAATGACTATACTGCGCGGCCATGTGTAAGGAAAGACTATAATGTGCAGACATAAGCATCACATGGCTCTACTGCGCATCCCTAAACATTACAAGGTTCTGCTGCGCAATATTGCACAATACATGATTATATTGTGCATTACATGTCTCTGCTGCACATCACCACACATCACATGTCACTACTGTGCATCCCCGCATGTGACATATCTACTTCACACCGATACACAGTGCATGGTTATACTGTGCATATACGTGCATTGCAGATATATACTGCGCAGACCTACACATTAAGCGACTCTACTGTGCACTCATGTACCATACATGACTCTACTGCGCACCCATGTACAGTACACGACTCTGATGTGCATCCATGTACAGTATAGGGCTCTGATGTGCAGCCCTGAAAAGTGCAGGACTCTGATGTGTAGCCCTGCACGGTACAGGACTCTGCTGCGCAGCCATGCACATTACAATACTCTACTGTGCAGATGTAAGCAGTATAGGGGCCTAATGCACATCCGCAAACACTATGAGACTCTACTGCGCAGCGCTGCACAATGTCTGATCATAATGCACAGTCATGTACATTGCAGGTGTCTACTTCGCAGTCCTGTACGCAGCATGTCTTTACTGCGCAGCGATACACAGTGCATACATCTACTGCGCAGATCTGCAAAGTACATAGATACACTATGCATACCTGTATATTTCAGGGCACCTCTGTGCATGTCTGTACATCACATGACTATAATGTGCACCGCATAGCTATACTGCGCATACCTGCACATTACGCGACTCTACTGCGCAGTCACATAATCACATGACTCTACCGTGCATCCATGTGTCATACATGACTCTACTACGCAACCCTGTACAGTACACGACTCTACTGCACATCCCTTACAGTACAGGGCTCTGATATGTAGCCCTGCACAGCACAAGACTCTGTTGTGCAGCCCTGCACAGCGCAAGACTCTGATGCGCAGCCCTGTACACTACAAGACTCTACTGTGCAGATCTAAGCAGTATATGGGTCTAACGCAAAATTCTAAACATTATAGGGCTTTACTGCGCAGCTCTGCATAATACCTGACTATACTGCACTCCCCTGTACATTGCAGGCGTCTACTTCGCAGCACTGCACGCCACATGACTCCACTGCGCAGCCTGTGCATTACATGACTCTGATGTGCATCCCTGCACATTGCATGACTCTACTGCACATCCACGTACATGACAAGACTCTAATGTGCAGACCTAACCATTATATGGATCTGCTGCGCATCCCCAAACATTTCAGGACTCTACTGCGCAGCGCTATACATTACATGACTATACAACACATCACTACACATTACATCATATATTGTGCAGAACTACATATCACATGTCCCTAATGCGCAGCACTGTCAAGTATATACATGTGCTGCACATCACTGTACATCACATGTTTTACTGTGCATCACATATCTCTACTGTATATCACTTGGTAGCACGTGTATCTACTGCGCATCACTGCGCAGCACATGTCTCTACTGTGCATCGCTGCTCAGTACATGTCTCTACTACACAGTAATATAATTTTTATATGCTGATATTAGAAAGTATTTTCAAGAAAATACATGAAATACCTCAACTACAAAATACAATTCTTTCATGTATTTCAAATAATATTTCAAAATACTCACATGTATTTTGTTGCTGTATTTGAACTACATCAGCTAATTGTATTTTTCCCGTGATGTATTTCAAATGTATTTTGTCTGAATGTAGTTTGTATTTCAGATACCTCAAATACAATTTTTGTGTAATACTGCCCAGCTCTGCACTGAAGGTGGTACCATTATTTGACGGAACAAATAACGTCCCTTATAGTCATTTTGTCGAAGCATGCGAAGAAGCGAGGTCAATGCTACCAAGAATTGAAGTAGAAGCGAATTTGGTTAAACTTCTTAGAAGTAAGCTTGGAGGGGAAGCCAGGAAATGTATTTATGGGTACACTTATAATACAGTAGAGGAACTAATCCTATAGATGAAAACTCGTAATTTTATGGAGAAAGATTCCGGGTTAGGTTATTCGCCACTTAGGGTGACCTCTATATTAAAATTAAAACCAACAGAAGTAAAAAAGTAGATCTCTCATTTTATCGATCGCCGATAATTATTTAGATTTATTTATTTTCACTATTATTTTCTATGTAAGTTGTTATTAAACATATGATATCTTTTGTTGTTATGACTGGCATTCTCAATACACGGCGTAAAATAAAATGTATTTCAGTAATTTTTCTACATTTCTAATCCAGTCGCATGTGTTCTTCTTTATCATGGATATGCGCGTTATATTTCGGCCGATATATTATTGTATGTACTATACACTATAGACTATATTCTACTCGATTAGGTTAGGTGAAATGCAATTTCGAACAAAAAACATATATATCATGATCTCTAAATTTGAATTAGTAGAAAACTACTAATTGGTAGTAGTTTTCTACTAATTCAAATAGTGCCGATTCGTTTACTGGTAATTAGTAAAAATCTACTAATTCAATGAGTAAGAATAACTGACTAAATGAATTAGTAACTGTATCTACTAAAGAAATTGGTAACGTTACTACTAAATGAATTGGTAAACAGTTTTAACATAAAATGTGTTTTTTCACTGTATACGATGGAAATTGCACATATGCACATGTAACACTTACTACCATTAAACCATTTCCCTTTCAGGGTAGGCGTGACACTACCCGATTCGGGTAGTGTTTCTAGGTTTTTCTTGTAATTATAAATAACTACAAGTGTGGGCTCACCACACCCACGATGTGCCAACAGCACTCATGTCAGTATTCTTGAATGGTCACCCATCCAAGTACTAACCGCGTCCAACGCTGCTTAACTTCAGTGATCTGACGAGAACTGGGGTTTTCAGCGTGGTATGGCCGTTGGTAGAAAAAAAAAGAAAAAAGATAAAAAAGATAGAAAAAAAGATACACTTACTTTTCGATAAAACGTAAATGTTTTCGTACACTACTCGTTTTAAAATATGCAAGGCAATAATAAAATTTAAGGAGCAGACAAGTAATATTCTTAACGTTACAATCTTTCAGATCGAAATTTCTCAACCACACAATATCCATTTATTTTGGATGACAGTTCTCTTTGTTTTAAAACATTATAAACGACTTTTCATTTTCAATCCAATGATCTGAGAGAATTTGAAAATATTTTCCGGGAACTTTGGGACGTTTTGGATCTCAGATTTCAAGAAATATAGGATTCCATGAGATTTTCGCGACTTTTTATCATCTTTTTATGAGCAAATTTCACGGTATTTCAAAAACTTTGAGGTATATTGAGATCTTTCCTAATTTGAGAGAATTTTCGAGTTCTTAGTGATAT
>CAKNYM010046506.1:140067-152721 GCA_932195095.1 Andricus curvator | reverse complement strand
AATGTTCTGAGGAAAAATTTGCTCAGAGCATTTTTTTACAAAAATCAAAAAGGCGCTATAGGTTTCGATAACAGCAATAAAATTTAAAATTTCGATAGTAAATTTTCTGGGGGAAAAAATATTACAAAAGTGACAAAAAGGCTATAGGCTTCGATAAAAACAATAACAACAAAAATTTCAATAGTAAATTTTCTGAGGAAAAATTTTCTGAGAAAATGTTTTTACAAAAGTGACAAAAACGCTATAGGCTTTGATAACAACAATAACATCAAAAATTTCGATAGTAAATTTTCTGAGGAAAAATTTTCACAGAAAAAAAGTTTTTCAAAAGTGACAAAAACGCTATAGGTTTCGATAACAACAATAACATCAAAAATGTCGATAGTCAATTTTCGGAAGAAAAATTTTCTGAGAAAATGTTTTTACAAAAATCACAAAAACGCTATAGGCTTCAATAAAAACAATAACATCAAAAATCTCGGTAGTCAATTTTCTGAGAAAAAAATTTTTCAATAGTGACAAAAACGATTCGAAAAAGGCATAACATTAAAAATTTGGATAGTGAATTTTCTGAGGAAAACTTTGCTGAGAAAAAAAAATATTTCAAAAGTGACAAAAACGCTATAGGCTTCAATAACAACAATAACATCAAAAATTTCGATAGTAAATTCTCTGAGGAAAAATTTTCTGAGAAAAATTTTCTTTCAAAAGTGACAGGAACGCGATAGGCTTCGATAACAACAATAATATAACAAATTTCGATAGTAATTTTTTTGATGAAAAATTTTCTGAGAAAAAAAATATTAAAACCATATAGGCTTCAGTAGAAACAACTACATATGTCAGCGTGAAAATGCCTATAGTGAATCTTTCAACAAAAAATTTTCGAGAAGAATTTTTTTTTCACCACAACGATACAGGTTTCAGTAAAAAAAACCACATTTGTTATTGAAAAAATATCGATGATAAATTAAAAAAAAAAAAATGTCGAGAAAATTTTTTTGTTTTACGTCAACGGTACAGGCTTCAGTAAAAACAACCACATTTGTTATTGAAAAAATATTGATGGCAAATTTTTCGAACAAAATTTTCGACCAGAATTTTTTGAAAACCACAAAAACCAAATAAGCTTGATTAAATACAACTACATTTGTTACCGTAAAAATATCGCTAGTAAATTAAAAAAAAAAAAAATTTTCGAGAAAATTTCTTTTTTTTTTACCACAACGGTACAGGCTTCACTAAAAACAACCACATTTGTTACTGAAAAAATATCGATGGTGAATTTCTCGAAAAGAATTGTTGACCAAACTTTTTTGAAAATCAGAAAAACCATATAGGCTTCAATAAAAACAACTACGTTTGTTACCGTAAAAATATCGCTAGTAAATGTTTCAAACAAAAATTTTCGAGAAAATCTGTTTTTTTATCACAACGGTACAGGCTTCACTAAGAACAACCACATTTGTTATTGAAAAAATATCGATGGTAAATTTGTTGAAAAAAATGGTTGACCAAAATTGTTTGAAAATAAAAAAAAAAACCATATAGGCTTCAATAAAAACAACTACATTTGTTACCGTAAAAATATCGCTAGTAAATTAAAAAAAAAAAAAAAAATTCGAGAAACATTTTTTTTACCACAATGGTACAGGCTTCAGTAAAAGCAACCACATTTGTTACCGTAAAAATATCAATGGTAAATTTTTCAAACAAAAATTTTCCAGAAATTTTTTTGCTGTCACCCCAGTGGTACAGGCTTCAGTAAAAGCAACCACAATTGTTATTGAAAAAATATCGGTGGTAAATTTTGCGAAATATATTTTCGGCCAAAATTTTTTTGAAAATCACGAAAACCATATAGGCTTCAATAAAAGCAACTGCATTTGTTACCGTACAAATATCGACAGTTAATTTAAAAAAAAAAGAATTTTCGAGAACAATAATAATTTTTTCAACACAACGGTACAGGCTTCAATAAAAACAACTACATTTATTACTGTTAAAATATCGATAGTAAATTTTTCAAAACAAAATTTTGATAAAAATTGTTTTTTCACCACAACGGTACAGGCTTCAGTAAAAACAACATTTGGTATTGAGAAAATATCGATAGTAAATTTTTCGAAAAAAATGTTGGACCAAAATGTTTTTGAAAATCACAAGAAACATATAGGCTTCAATTAAATAAACTACATTGATTACCTTAAAAATATCGACGGTAAATTAAAAAAAAAAAAAAATTTCGAGAAAATTTTTGTTTTCACTCTTACGTCACGGCCTGTGTTACGCCTTGCTCGCTTCAAAGGCTTGAAACCCACCTTGCTTATTTAATCTTCTTTATTTAAAATGAGGAACTGCCTATTAACGTAAGGAGAAAACCATTTTATTTTCAATAGAATTTATTATACGTTACAAAGGTATAAGAAGACGATCGTAGAAGACAACAATAAGGAATTATTTACTTATATAATTAGCACTACCGATATATGTATTTATCGGGTAAAAGAACAAAATAGATTTAATTTCAAATAAAACAAAACATTACACGATAAACTCCGACTTTTGTCCAAGATGAAATCTGAGAGGAAATTTAAACTGTTATTTGAAAAACGCCTTTTCAGTCGTGAAGGGTCTGCAAATTTCAAAAGATCGTACCTTCAGGTTGCTCTTGAAATGCACTCCGGATAGAAGTTATTAACTTAAAATCGGAACTTGAACTGATGAAAATTAAAACAAGACTGACTTGCGAGGATTTTCAGCATAGGGCAACACCCGGATTGCCAAGCGAATTTGGCAAAGCTGATTTGGAAACGGGCACTTGAGGGTGGTTGCTTATTAGAAAAGGGAAGGGGGTCAGGCCCAAAGGTTCAGTTCGATATTTTGAGTGACCCAAACTGTACAAATTTTCGTACTTATTTTAAAATACTGCTTGTAAATTTGGCAGAGACACACTTGTGTCTCGACCATACCCCACGCAGAGCTGACCCAGTCTTCAATCCTCTGTAACTAGGATTAATGCCATTAGGTAGTAAACATTTCATTATTTGCTTGCTCGAGGAACATGATAATAAGACAGACGTTTCGAGGGTTTCAGGATCGCTGTTCTCTCAGGGTTTTCGTCGAGATTTGAAATTATTGTAAAAATGGTCAAAGCTATTTTATTTTATGGATTCATAAAAGCATGAGGATTAAAATGGAAAGGAAAGTTGTGCCAATATTCCAAGGGCCTGTGGAAAAACTCGAGCAGACCCAGAGTGAGGTCCATGCTGTCAAACCTCTATTAATTTGGAGAACAGAACATGTCTGTAACTTAAATATAAAAATAATAACGTGTATGGAGATATTAAAATTAGGGTTAAACACATACTGTATGATATGAAGACAACTTTCATGCATACACGCAATCATACAAAATTTGAAACTAAACGGAACAATGGGAATTAAACTTAAATATTAAGATCCTCCTGCATCCCTCACTCTAAGATATGTAAAGCAGGACATGTGGCCTCAAGACATCCCGGGACGTAACACCTCCCTCTTTACGAAATGTCGTTCCAAAGGGCGATACTTTCGGCATCGAGAGAAGGTATAAGGCTAGCAACCGAGATGTACAAAAGTCCTGGAACGATAGTGAGAGTTTACATGTTGTTTAAATTTTATCAAGATATGCACTGCCGTATACCGTTTTTGAATGAAAGTTTGTAATCTAGCTATTGCACAAATATATTAATTACATATTAGATTTAAAGTTATATAAAATTTTAATTCCTATGTTTGAGTAAAAAATTACATTGTTAAACTGGAGTTTTTACTACAAGAAAAGCGTTAATTTAAATGTTATTAAAATAGTAAAAGTTGTGTTGAGCATTCTTTCATTCGGCATACTAATAAGCGTTATTAGAACAGGATTATGACACAAATTGGACAGCAATGGATTAAAATTAACAGTGAGGCAATTTGTGAGAGAAAAGCATAGCACACACTCAAACAGCATACAATTATTGAGTAAAATACCTTATTTATAAACGAGTGGATGCAGGATGCTTACAATACAATAATAAAAATAAAAATAATAATACAATAATACAAATAATTCTCTGTCATCTATTTATTTATCTCAACAAAGTGGTTATTGTAAAATGCACCGTTCTATTTTAAGATTTCGAAAATTAAGCCGAAGTTATATTGCAAGGTTTCTATTGTAAGAATGCCAATGAGTGGAATGAAAAGGCAGATTAAAGAGCAACATTTTGGAATTAAAATTCTTATCTCTACCTTCCTTTTAATAGTGAGGTGAGGATTCACCTCCCTCGCAAGAGGTTACCATGAATTATGTTTTCCTAAACTGGGAATGTGACATATTTGAACATAAACTTGGAAAGATGGTTATTAGTGTTCTAAGAATCGGATTCATCGGATGAGTCAAAATAAAAATGATTTATTTTGTCGATGTGCTTTAGAAATCTTTTGCCAGAGCTAGGATCCTTTAATACGACGTTGTTCTTGTCGTGAACCTCGACAGCTTCGAGTGGTCCGTCGTAATAGCGTTCGAACTTATTTTTCCGATGCTCTTTGAGTTACAGGAGCGGATCATCTAGCTCAAACTGCTTCTCATTCAGGTTACGGTCATAATAATGCTTCGAACGAATCTTTGCATCGACAAGATCTTTAGCTGCAATCACGCGAACTTCGTTAAGACGTGTGATTAAATCGCTCAAGTAGGTGCCGTAAGTCTCGAGGACTTGCTCAGATGGAAAGGCTGATGGTAGCCGGGCTTCCTTACCGAACACCTAGTGGTGTGGAGAAAATTTGGTACCCTCGTGCACCGTAGTATTATATGAGAGCATCGTGAATGGGAGGAAAGTGTCCCAATCGTCGTAATCTCTCAAATAATGCTTTAGGTAGTCCGATAAAACCTGATGACTTCGCTCGAGACTGCCATTATTCTGTGGACGATATCCAGATGTCGTTACCTGCTTAATTTTAAACAATTTTGTGAGCTTCCCGAGTTATTTATTTAAAAAACTAGTCCCTCAGTCAAAGCCATCAGCTATAGTTGTAGCACGGACAGCTGGAACGCCGACTGCGAGACAGTATTTAGTGAGTTTACACTGCATCGTTAAGATGTGTCCATTTCCATTTGGTGTGACAGGCAGAGAGCCTACGGTATCCAAACATACCTTGTCGAAGGCATCAGCTGGTGTGTCGGTGAGCTCCATAGGCGGCTTTGTCTTAATTCGAACCAAATAACCCATTTTTTCAACTGACAACTTCGACAAGATTGAAGGATTTCCTGGATTTCTCTGACCATGTCCGGCCAATAAAAACGCTCACGAACTCGACGATACGTTTTCCTACAACCTTTATGGCTTCCTGCAAGACTGCGATTGTATTGTCTCACGATTTCTTTGCTTTTCTCAGGCGGCGGGTTTTCCACCTTTCCGAGGCAAAGTATCATTCTCAGGTCACCTTCGGAAAATACATTTCGACGCATATTCCGAAGTGTATTTTCAGGAAGTTTCTCGAAAGCGTTATCGTTCTTTGGAATTCTAACAGACTTAGTGTTTGAATGATACATTGCGCCCTTCAGCCCGTAAATCGCAATATAGAGATCATCCTCAGTAAGTTGGTCGAAAAATCGGTCAGGACAAACTAAACTGAAAAGTTTGATCTCTCCATATGTGACCATCCGCGAAGAAAGGGACCTAATGCGTCGAAGCTAAATTTTACAGGAGGGACGATCGTAGCAGACTCCGCAACCCAGCATTTGAGTAGTGGAGGTACGTCTACGAAAAGCACCCCCTCCACTTTCCACTACACTTTTACGTACGAGCCGGTGGAGCTCACGGACACGTCGCGTACAGCTGTAGTGGTAAGTGCAGGGGCTGGCTTTCGTAGGCCTCTCGTTCGGCCTCCACGTACGCTTATCATTCCTATGTTTGTAGCTTAATAACAAGAAAAGTAATTAATTAAAAAAATTTATAATTATTGGAAATAAAAGAGTAATTCAGAAAGTATCGATTGGCGCAAGAAAATGAAAATCGATTTTTTCCGCATTAGGTCCCTTTCTTCGCTGTCGGTCACATATTGAGACACGATAACTGATCCTTTATGAGGCTTTAGTTCTCTAAGGCTTATTTAATTAATATATCCTTAGTCTGTCAGGAACTTTCCTATCGCGTTTCATAGGTTTTAGTCAGCTGCGATAAAGTGGGCATACTTATCTCTAGCCATCTCATAACCAGAGAATCGTTTGTGATAGAGATTCGCGTTTCTATAATTTCGCGTGGTAATTGAACCGTAGAATAGTCACGTGGTGGAAGTAATAGCGCCTGAGGCGGAATAGTTTCGTACAGTCCAAGCGTTACAGACTCTTTCTCCTTGCGCTTACGCGTTGGCGGATGGGGTAAACACGTGAATTCGTCATTTTTGTCCTCCGCAGAACTGTCAACGATCTGAGGCACGATAGGAGTTGATTGTGAAGTTGATGGAAGATAATGAAATGTCGAGAGTCTCCGAACTCAGATTCAACTTCACTATAAATTGATTCAGAGTCTGAAGGGTTATCTTCTGCTGGAGGAATCGTGATGGCAGTGTCTTCAGAAGGAGGCACAGATGGTCGGAGAGTGACATTCTCATTGTCAAAGATGTTTCTACCACTGTATTTTCCTCTGAATCTGAAGACTGCCGCGTTGAGGTTGCTGAATCAATTTCTCCGACGATTTCAGCTGAGTCAACGTTAAAGACCATCTCGAGCGGAGAAGAGTCAGAAAACGGTTCATCTCTAAATAAACTATCGATAGTAATAGGCTGTCTCCGGATCGAAACCGGGAGAATGTAATCCTTGTCATTTTCATAGCGCGGCATTTGTTTGTATAAGGGTTGTGACCTTCGCGGTGGTGGTCTAAAGTTTGATTCCGATTAATAGTCAGACGATGAATATGCTAGGTTACGCTGCCGCAGAAAGGAAAGTTTTTTATAGTCGGGTCTCGGCCTCGCTTGATTCCTCGACCGAACGTGTGCGGCAATTCCTGGGTCCTCTGAAGCAGGGCCTGAATTTTCACATTCTGTTGTTTCTATGTCTTCGCTAGGGTTCTTCCTAGGTCGACCAAGTTTCTTTTGTTCGATCACGGGATTCAGAGGTAAGATCCGAATCTCGTGTACCGCGCACGCATAATTCTTTTCCGGCGGGATCCAAGAAAGTACATCTACATTTTTATTTGGTTTGCCGGACTTGTAAACTATTTCGTACTGAAAATCATGTAGTTGAAATCTCCAGCGCATGAGTCTCGAGGATGAACCTTTAACTGAGTGAGGCCATCTTAGAGCCTGATGATCTGTGATCACCATGAAGTTTTTGCCATACAAATAAGGTCTGAAGTGCCGGACAAACTCTACAGCTGCCAGACATTCTCTCTCGGTAGTGGAGTAGTTTCACTCGGCCTTGTTAAGCAATCGCGACGCATAAGCAACGGGTAGGTCATTTCCTATCTTCCCTTGGCTCAAGACTGCACCGATTGCATAATCGGAAGCATATGTCGTCAAAAGGAAGGGGTGTTCGAAATCAGGATATTGAAGGATAGGGGTATGTGTTAAGGTATCCTTCATATCGTCAAAGCTCTGCTGCTGCTCTTCGCCCCAATGAAACTTCCGACCCTTCCTTAACAGATCCGCCAATGGTTTATTCCGTCTCGCGAATTCAGCAATAAATTTCCTATAATATCGGACCAATACGAGGAATTGTCTTATATTCCTCTGATTTCTCGGTACAGAAAATTTCTGCACAGCTTCGATTTTATCAGGATCGGGACTGACACCATTTTCGGAAATGATATGGCCCAAGTATTTATCCTTGGTGGAAAGGAAGGCGCATTTGTCTGGTTGAAGGCGAAGACCAGCCGCTCATAGTCGCGTAAGGAGGCGTCGCGCTCTGCCCGTGTGCTCTTCGTTTCAGGAGACTCCGTCTCCTGAAGTCCCGTCAACACACGATCCATTAGGCGTTGGAACGTAGCCGGAGCACCCTTGAGTCGAAAAGGCATTCTCAAGTACTCATATTGGCCACGATCTGTAGAAAACGCGGTCTTTGGCCCGTCAGCAGTGTTCATTGGTATCTGATGAAATCCACTGGCGAGATCAAAAACCGGGAAATACTTTGCTTTGCCTAAGTTATCGAGTATTTCCGTGTTGTTGGGGAGGGGATACGCGTCTCCCACGGTTTTAGAATTTAAAGCCCGAAAATTTATCACCATTCACCACCTACGGTTTCCTTCAGCATCAGGCTTTTTGTGAACAATCCAAAGAGGCAAAATGTTAGGCGAATTTGATTCCTCAATCACACCGAGCTCGAGCAGTCTCTCTATTTGCTTTCTTATTTCCTCTTTATGGACTGGCAAATAGCGATACAGTTCCGTCACCAGTGGCACGTCGTCCGTTGTGGGAACAGTTCTAAGATGGTACCTGAGAACTCATCACCTGGGAGGGAGAACAAATAAGGAAACTCCTCAATGAGTTTGATCACGCTCTCTCGTTCCTCAGGTGGCAGATCATTGATACCCATGAGTTCGAAAATACGACGCACGCTTTGTCGCCTTGACAGTCGCGGACCCAAATGTTTTTTCATGATTTTCTTGAGCTACTCATCGGAGTCTGATAGAGATTCGATGTCTTAAATATCATATGAAATGATTGTTTGGGGAGCTATCTGTATATCGACATCTTCATAGCCGACGTTAATAGCCATCACACAGCATTGACCATCGTCATTGGACACCGCTGAGTTACCGATAATAACGCATTCTCCTGCATCGATAAGTGGCAGATAACCCTCCTTACATTCCTTGTTTATGACTTCGATGGGAAGGACAAGTCGAGTTCGCGCTCTAAGGGTCAAAACGGGAGCTCTTAACGGAAACTTGTAAGGTTCATCATCATACCGATCTGCAAATTTTTGCGGGTTAATGAAGGGTATGGGAGTGATTAGTCGGCTCTTCGTAATAATTGTCTTGTGATAGTATGAAATTGTTACTTGTTCCTGATAAAAGTATTCTCCGCCGAGAATACCATCATTAGGAACTCTGAGGCTATTTGGATCACGTAGAATTTTACGGGAGTATCAAATACCCTGAGGATGGCGAATCCATAAGAGCGTATTGATCCTTCCGCGATTCCCGTGATGGTTATTCGCTCATTAATATTCACAGGTATGTCTGGTTGCAAATGATCTTGTTTTATCAAGTTCACCGCGCAACCTGTATCAACGAGGAAATAGTACATTATGCTACATGGGAGGAACGCGCCTCATTTTCACCGAGTGTGAAGTTTACTGCTGCATAAACGGAGTACCTGCGTCAGGGGTTGTTATTTTTAAACGATTTTTGGTGATTGTCATACAAACGGCCATACCACGCTGAAAAAACCAGTTCTCGCCAGATCACTGAAGTTAAGCAGCGTTGAGCGCGGTTAGTACTTGGATGGGTGACCATTCGAGAATACTGTGTGCTGTTGGCATATTATGGGTGTGGTGAGCCCAAATTTGTAGTTATTTATAACTACAAGAAAACTATCCACCTAGAAACACTACCCGAATCGGGTAGTGTCACGCCTACCCTGAAAGGGAAATGGTTTAATGGTATACATACAAGAAGAAATTTGAGAATCAAGTAAAATTTTGTGAAATTAAAATTGAAAAAAAAACAAAATAGTACCTCCTTCTTTGCTCAGAGGTAGTTGAAAACAATCTTTAGAAAACTGAAACCAATTTCAGGTAGAACGATAACGTTTACTTGACAGGTTGAGAACACTTTTGAGGGGCCAAACGACTAAGTCCAATTTTAAAAGTAGGTAAAAGTTTAAAAATCTGTTTTGGGTGAAAGAAAAAACGTATCAAAATGCGGTTGAAACGGAAATGACGTACGGACTGTAAAGAAGTTTAAAAACAATTTTAAAGGAATTAAATTTTCAAATTGGAATTAAGGTCAACAATTTCTCTAACACGAAAAATCGATTTAATTTCAAAAATCAATTTTGACCGGGAAAAAATCCGTTTTTTAATTACGGTTCTCGCGGAAATGAAATAGATTTTATTACCTTTAATAATCACACGGAATTTTAGACGCGAAAAACGCCATTGTTCACTCGCGGTATATCACTGATAGCATGGGGCAAAATTACCGAAACACATACAACAACAAAAATGATATACAAAATGCAAAGACATAAACTGAAATACAGAATACACAAGAAATATTATCAGATATAAACTCTGAGAGGAAATTTGAACTGTTTTTTGAAAAACGGCTTTTCAGCCGCGAAGGGTCTGCGAATCTCAAAAGATCGTACTTTCAGGTAGCTCTTGAAACGCACTCCCGATAGAAATTATTAGCTTAAAATCGGAACTTGAACTGATCAAAATTAAAACAAGACTGGCTTGCGAGGATTTTCAGCATAGGGCAACAGCAGGTTTGCCAAGCCAAATCCTCCCACTCCTGGAATTTGGCAGACCTGATTTGGACGGGGCGCTTGAGGGTGGCTGCTTATTAGAAAAGGAAAGGGGGCCAGGCCCAAAGGTTCAGTTTGATATTTTGAGTGACCTAAACTGTACAAATTTTCGTGACTCATTTCAAAATACTACTTGTAAATTTGGCAGAGACACACTTGGCTCTCGACCATACCCTACGCAGAGCTGACCCAGTCTTCAATCCTCTGTAACTAGGATTAATGCCATTAGGTAGTAAACATTTCATTATTTGCTTGCTCGAGTAACTCGATGACAATAAGACAGATGTTTCAAGGGTTTCAGGGTCGCTGTTCTCTTAGAGTTTTCGTCGAGATTTGAAATTATTGTAAAAATGGTCAAAGCTATTTCATTTTATGGATTCATAAAAGGATGAGGATTACAATGGAAAGGAAAGTTGTGCCAATATTCCAAGGGACTGTGGAAAACCCCAAGCAGACCCAGAGGGAGGTCCATGCTGCCAAACCTCTATTAATTTAGAGAACAGAACATGCCTACAACTTAAATATAAAAATAATAATGTGTATGGAGATATTAAAATGAGGGTTAAACACATACTGTATGATATGAAGACAACTTTCATGCATACCCGCACACATACAAAACTTGAAACTAAACGGAACAATGGGAATTAAACTTAAATATTAAGATCCTTCTGCATCCCTCACTCTAAGATATGTAAAGGACATGTGACTTCGAGACATCCCGGGACGTAACGTCACCACAACGGATTCAGTAAAAACAACCATATTTGTTATTATAAAAATATTGATGGTAAATTTTTTCAAAAAAATTTTCGACAACATTTCTTTGAAAATCCCAAAAACCATATCGAGTTCAATAAAAACAACCACATTTGTTACCGTCAAAATATCGATCGTAAATTTTTAAAAACAAAATTTTTGGGAAATTTTTTGTTTCCACCACAGCAGTACAGGCTTGAGCAAAAGCAACCAGATTTGTGATTGAAAAAATATCTATAGTAAATTTTTCAAAAAAATATTCGAACACATTTTTATGAAACTAACAAAAACCATACAGGCTTCAATAAAAACAACTACATTTTTTACCGTAGAAATATCGATAGTAAGTTTTTCAAAAAAAAATTTTTCGAGAAAATTGTTTTTTTTTTCACCACAACGGTACAGGCTTCAGTAAAAACAACCACATTTGTTATTGAAAAAATGTCGAAAGGTTATTTTGCAAAAGAAATTTTGGACCAAATTTTTCTGAGTGTCACAAAAACGTTATGGACTTCAATAAAAACTACTACACTTGTTACCGTAAACATATTGATAGTATAATTTTCAATAAAAATGGTCGACGAAATTTTTTTTTCTCACTATAACGGTCTAGGCATCAATAAAAACTTTATACTAAAAAAATAATGTTTTTCACGAGTTATTTGCGCACTAATTAAATAAGAACATCACTTTCTCATTAAATGTATTATCTATAAAAAACAATAAATGAAATTAATAGACAAAACAGGGTGTCATACATAGCCCTTCATATCAAATTTTACCTGTACGCCAACATTTTTGCGCATTGAATGAAATTTTATCTATAAGAATGCAATAAATCATCCTTGTTCCCCCTGAGGTCCTTCTAGAAGCTTAACACGGCATAGAAGAAATAGAAGTGAATTTCTGTTGCGGGTAATATTCAAGTAGATAAAAGTGAATTTGTTCGCATCGAAACAAAACAAGATTCAATAAAGTTGACATGGTAACGATTTCCAATGTGCTGTGTAAATCTTTACACGTGAAGTTAATGTTTGTTACAGGTGAAAATTACTCTGAAATCGCTGTAATGATTATATATTGTTTTTTCTGTGAGAAATAAACCACTACATCTTTAGAATCTTCTTGATGTCGGTAAGGTAGACATTTGCATTTAGAACCGGTCCTACCTATCTAATAATGTTAATTTGCTTGTATTATTTAAATAGATGATATCAGCTTCTGGTCACTCAATGCTTCAAAAATGAAGGACGATCGTCCTTCGATGGCGACTATCGATAGTCGCCAGTGGCGCCTTATATCGGTATTTCGGATCCCTAAGATGATAATAATAATAATAATAATAATGTAATAATAATAATAATAATAATGCGTAGGGATGTGGCGACCCCATCG
>CAKNYM010046506.1:117681-135067 GCA_932195095.1 Andricus curvator | reverse complement strand
AAGAACCATGATCGTAGCTTCCGGAGCCTACAACTTCTCACAAAATAGTAATTTTAAAATTAACTTAAAAAGTAAATCAAATTATGAGAAACCGCGAAATAACAAATAAAAATACGTAAATAATGATTAGAATAATTATTTATGAATTTCTAATCATTTTTCTCTTGGTTTTTTGATAAAATTGTGTTTTATAAAGAACTGACAGTAAAATAATATAATATTTTGAAGTTTAAAGTGGTATTTATTTTAAAATTTTAGCAACATTTGCCCATCTATAGGAAAATGATGAGATTTTTCTCGACGCGTTGATGGACAATCTGATACATAACACTTCTGTTTGTCACTTGGAATCTGCTGAAGTTTCAGGTTTAAATTTTCGATCAAATGAATTTGCTGAAATTTAACGACATAACTGTCAAATTCAACAATTAAAACATAAGAAGTAGGGAGGGAAAACCGCAATGCCGTCTAGTAGTGTCTCAGAGCAGGATCAGAATATGATACTTCCAGTTTGGCTATTCAGTGACCAGAGGCTGGATGAGATGAATCTGAAGCATATATAAATAATGATCATGTGAATACTGACATGCCCTATTCACAATTTAAACAGATATGCTTAGCTCACTGGTATGATAATGAGCATTGATTTGTTGTGATCGATAAGGATAGAGAACATTTTTTTATTGTTTTGTTAATTTGGAAAATCAGTATATATGTATGTAATGACTACATAGAGATATTTGCACTTTGGATACTATGGCATTAACATGTCATCACGTGACGATAGCTTTCACAAGCAAAAATATATTTTGCGTAAAATCGCTAAATCTAGCGAAGCGATCTGTCGAAAGCATAGATTACTAAAATTGGGTAAAGAAACAGTTAAGCAGGCACTAAATAATACCTTTAAGCCTAGATTAAGAAAATAGTCTATAGATTTGAAACTGTTAAAAGAATTGATCCAATCGGGAATGAAGTCAAAAATGAAGTGAAGAGTGAATCTGAAGAAGATTCTCAGCCGGAATATGATGATGAAACTTCATTTAAATCGGCTATGGATACAGATTCAAAAACATCGGAAATTTCTGAATAAATAACAGCTAACCCTTCATGGAATGGTTTTGTGAAATATTCTTGAAATGTTAGAAAAAAGAAAGAATGATCTAGATGTTACATTTGGTGTATTCAAACTAACAAACAGTAGATTAATGATTGGTGAATCACCAATAAGTTTCGAACCCAACCATATTATCGTAGGTGAATGAAATTATCCAACAACTAAGGGCTTGTTGATACTTTTGTTTAAAAAGGATCCATCAGAAAATTCAACGAGCTTAGAGGACTTTGGAAATTAAAAAATCAATCACTATTGCACTATTGCACATGTCTATAAATTAACAAATATAATATGTTCTTAGAAGAATGTTTACCATAGTATACTGAAAAAAACTGTTTGTATATCCATAAGAAAGTAGCCTATTCGTAAATTTGTTCATGAAATTGTTTGTTACGAGCTGACAATTACCCCCACTCTACGTCTAATTAGCATATATAAAGTGCCGCCTCTCTGAGGAGCTCAGTTCTATACCTGTACTCACAAACGTAAATAAAGCGCTCGAAATCAGAGATTGACTTCGAGCTTATACAAAAAAGCTCATTAAGCATTTTTACGCATAGCATTTTGGAGATCCTGCCAGGATTGCTCTTTCGTTTTTTGTATCCACTGATACAATAGAGAAATCCTATAAAAGCAATTCTTGTGACAAATCCTGGAAAGGAATTCTACGGAATTCATTTAAGATGAGAAAGGAAAGAATTTTACGAAATTCAATTGAACTCCGGATCTACCTACGGGTGACCCGACAACCTGAAAAGTAGGAAAACGGTGGCTAAAATAGTTGGTGAATTGAGTAGCCGCTATACAACGTAAAACCACTGTTTTCCGAAATTCAAAAATTGAAAGAGGCCCGCAATCAGACGGAAGACGAATCTGCGTAAGAACGCTTGGAAGACCGACGATTAGTCATCGGCCAACGCCCAAATCCAGATTAACAACGAGGGACTCTACGGACTCCCAGCTGCCAATCAGAAAGGATCAAGCCATCCAGCGAATTTAGAAAAAGTAAGCTTTTAAATAAAAAAAAACAAATAACAAATCGTATTGAATTGCAAAGAGAATAAGTCCTCCTTGCTGTCTGAGGAAGGAGACTAACGTGAAATCAAAGGTAATTTCACGTTAGGCGAGGCGAAGTTTTGCAATTCCGGTAAAGTATACTCCTGATGCTCCAGAGCACTGCCTTTCCTCAACAATAATAGAAACCATTACTTTGGAATCAGAGAAATTGTAGTAGACGATATCCTTGCATTCCACTGTATTAAAAGACTGCACGTCCAAAGCAAACGATAAAATCGCGTATCAGATAACAGGAGCGAGATCGATATTTTACGCTGGCATACGCAAAGTATCAAGATAATAACAGTGTAACTTACGCGGCTGACGATACTGACGAGACTTCTGATTCATCACATGACCTGATTCCTTTATTCCTTACGGCAATGACCTCCCCCAACAACACTCAACCCACATCGATAGCAAAATCTCCAACGCACACAGCACCGAATTCCTTATTAACTCTGGATCCCATTCAGCAATTGCGATTGGAAATGCAAGCGTTGAGACTCGAGATTCCAGAATGAAGAAAGAACTCGCCACACTTAAGGATGAAAATCACAACAGGAGACGGGAAATTAAACAAGTTGCAAAAAATACAGCACTTATAACGGACGACGATTCGGATCCTGACGCTAAAAAAACTGAAGTCCCTAGACAAGGAATAAGGCAACAGCTCGCACGATCCACCGAGCTTTCGATATTAGAAATCAGACAGCCAATCTCTCAGCAAACTGCCCTTACGAATCCACCACTACCAAGAAGTATGTCAACGGAACGACCCAATGAGCTGCCCACTAAAACCGCCCCTATAATCACTCCCCGAATGGATAAAAAGCGTAAAAAGAGCTCGCTTACGCTGTGACAATAAAGACTTACTTCTCGATTTTGTATTGCTGAAAAAATTAGAGACAACGCCGAGCAAGCTATACGACGCATCTCAATAGGAAGTTACGAAGAATTATACTCAGCTTTAGAAACTAACCGCGGAATACAAAGCTCAATTGAATTGTGCAGAGCTGAATTGGACGCAATTAGACAGGGAGGAAACACGGTTCAAACTTTTAGCCTTCTTTTCAGAGACGCCTATAAGGACCTTGTGTACGCGGTACAAGCAGAACACCCTTCCGAAACGAAAAAGAAAATGGCCCTAGATATAGAAGAGAACAGCGCGATCAAAAGATTCATAATGAATTTAAGAGACGATATTTCGTCACAGGTTAGACCAATGAAACCTACCACACTAACAAAAGCCCTGCAAGAAGCACTGGAAGCGGAAGCTTGGCAACGAGAAAAAAATAAAGATAGAATACTTAGACAAAGCCAAGTGCCTAGACAACCTAATAAATTCACACCTCGACCAATAACAACTAGACCTTCAGCAAATACCACACCCCAACAGGCGAGAGTACCAAACTCGAATTTCCCTCTAAGCGAAAGATTAAAGATGTCCTGCCACAAGTGCGGAAAACCTGATCATTTTGGATCCCAATGTTTTTCAAAATCCCAAAATTTTTAACTGGAACAGTTCCAAAAAAGACCACCGGAAATAAAAACTATTCAGGAACATCAGGAACCCCAAGACGAATGTTTAGAAAGGGAGATGACAATGGAGGTAATCCAGGAGCACATAAATTACGAGGACCAAACAGAATATCTAAATTATCCGGAAAATTACAATCAATACATGGAAGAAGAAGAAGAAGAAGAAGCGAAGGATCAATATACAAATTATTAGTAGATAGCGGAGCAACAATCAACATAATTAAGAGAAACCATTTACAGCCCGACCAAGGAACCTTTAAGTTTCATAAAAAGTTCTCAATGGGAGACGATCACCACGAAACTACGGAAGCCACTTATCTGCAGTATTTTGAAAAAAAAAACAACTATTCCACATAGTAGAAGAAAACTTCCCATTATTAGAATATGGAATAATAGGATTGCCATTTTTCCACAAATACCCCAGATATTCTATTACAAAAACTGATTTGATAATCGACAAATGGAAACCACCATTACATTTCGAGGGAGACTACCTACCAGGAAACTCAACAAAAATCTGTAAAATCAACGTACCCGACGAAGAAAATCAAGTAATTTGGGTAGAAGATCAAAAAGAAATTCCTGATGGACTATACACAATATACAATAATAAGGTAGAAATGCCATATTATAATTATTCCCAGAAACCCATCAAAATACCAGAGAAAATTAAATTCAGCAGAATTACGTCTTACAGGATCACGAGACGTTGATCTTGCCCAGAAAGGGGGTGATTACCCTTCAAACTACTTTAAAAGACTGGAAAAACTTCAAAATTGCCTGAACCTAAAACATATCGAACCAAAAATTAGAGTTCGGATGAAAGAAATTGTGACTTAATACTCAGAAGTCTTTACTTTAGATGGAGACGCCCTACCCTGTACAAATCTAACTGAACATGAAATAATCCTGAACTCAGGAAAAATTATCAACTTAAGATTCCATAAACTACCCGAGAAACACAAGGAATTCGCACATAACGAAACAAGTGAATTACTGAAAAAAGGTATAATAAGAGAGTTCCAATCACCTTTCAACTCCCCACTATGGATAGTCCCTAAAAAAGTAGGAAAGCTCAGAATGGTAGTAGATTATCGTCAGATTAATAAAGACACCGCCAGGATGTATTCTGTACTATACAAGGGCATTTTGAATATAATAGGATGCCATTTGGTCTGAAAAACGCACCCGCTACCTTCCAACGTATGATGGACAATGCGTTCAGGGGACTAATTGGGAAAGAATGCTTCGTTTACATTGACGATATTGTAACATTCGGAAAGACATTAGAAGAACATAACAACAATTCAGTGACTGTCCTGGAAAGAATAAAACAATTAGACTTGAAATTAGAACCATCAAAATGCGAGTACCTACGTCCAGGACTAGAATACCTAGGCCACCTGATCAACGCCAAAGGAGTTAAGTCAAACCCGATTAAGATCAAGGCAATCCAGGAATTCAAGCAGCTGAAAACACCTAAAGACGTAAAATCATTCCTACGATTAGCTGGATATTATAGGAAGTTTATAGAGAACTTTTCATTTATAGTTAGACCACTCACCAGGCTAACTCGAAAGGACACAATTTTTGATTGGAATCCAAAGTGTGAAGAAGCTTTTAAAAATTGAAAAAACATATTGACAACATCTCCAGTATTAAGATTCCCCGATTTAAAGAAAGATTCACTCTAACAACCGACGCATCGAATCAAGGATTAGGCAAAGTGCTATCCCAGGCCGGACATCCTTGCTTATTTATTAGCAGAACCCTTAATAAAGCAGAAGAAAATTACAGCACCTCAGAAGAAGAACTCTTAGCTATAGTATGGGCAATGGAAAGGTTACGTCAATACTTGCTAGGAAACAAGTTCAAAATCCAAACTGATCATAAAGCACTCATTTGGTTACACAATGTGAAAGACCCTAGCTCGCGACTCTTACGATGGCGATTACGGCTAGAGGAATATAAGTACGGAATAGAATGTGTTAAAGGAAAGGAGAACAAAGTAGCAGACTGCTTATCCAGACTATTTCCAATCCACACCAGCGATATTCTACAACAAGCTCTAGACGGAATAGATTTATGTAACTACCGACGATGAGCTATCAGATACCGAAATTTTGGGTAAACCAGTTAAACGCCCCACTATCATCAAGGACGAAATACTACAAGAAAAAATTGAAATCCCAGTCAGAAGAATGTGCGAATCAGTAGAAAATAACGACGGTCCCAATAATTCATCTGGATCCGAAACACCCCAACAAAATGAACTTTACAACGATTTTATGACATGGCAATTAAACCCAGTGCAAAGAAAATTAAAAACAAAACCCAACGCCGTCGGAAAACTTAAAGTTATAAACAAAGAAGACATGCCAAAATATAATGAAGAGGATTGGTTACTGAAACTAGACTGGTTCATCGATGAAACTATCAGCAAAAAACTAACATTGATAAGATTTATATTCGGTGACCCACTATTTGCACTAATAGAAAAGGAACTGATACAGGAAATGATGGAATACCTATCTAACTTGTATCCCCACTTAGGATTTCACCTATGCTTTAACAATACCCGAGAATTAACGAAAGAAGCAAACAATAATATCATTAAAGAAGCGCATGCGGAACATCTTGGGGAAAAGAATACCATTGAAAAAGCGAAGAAAATAGGACAATGGATAGGTATGGATGAAGACATTAAAAAGTACGTCAAAACATGCCCCATCTGTCAACTCCAAAAAACCACAAGAATCAAGAACCAAGCTGAGGGAATTATACCAGACATTCCTCTGAAACCCAATGAAAAAATAGCCCTAGATATATACGGCCCATTACCCGAAACAGTAAAAGGTAACAAATATATTCTGAGCCTACAAAATAGATTAACCCGCTACACGGTGTTAATCGCGATGGCTAACGAGGCAACTAGTTCAATAATAGAAGGGCTGCTCGATCACTACATCTACATCTTCGGAGCACCCAAAACCATCCTAACAGACCAGGGAAAAAACTTTCCATCAGAAATGATGCAACAGTTTGAAGAATCATTACAAATCACTCATGTAGAAACAACAGCTTTCCATCCGCAGTCCAACGGAAACATCGAAAGAATGCACTCCACCCTAGGGAACCTAATCAAAACAAGCATCTCAAAAAGAAACAATGAGTGGAATGACAATTTGAAATTAGTAACTTTGCAATCAACACAATGAAGAACCAAACAACAGGATTTGTACCCTTTGAACTTATGTTTGCAAGAGAAGCTAACATACCATCATCAGTAGCGTGTTCACCAACCCTGACATCCGGAACTAGTGAGAAAGTGGAAAAAGAAACACAAAGAAAACCTACGAAGGGCTAGAGAAAGAATAGAAATAGAAACAGAAAAAACGAAGAAAAGACTCGATGAAAATATCACTCACATCACCCCTTATACAAACAAGGAAACACAGTAAAGATCATTAACAATACTAAGTCTAACAAACTAGACCCCTCTTGTAAAGGCTCTTTTGAAGTTATTGACTACTTAGACAATAATAATCTACGAATAAGAAATAAGGAAAAAATTATACGAATCCATATAAATCAGACAATGCCCTATTTCACAGACGATAATGACACCCTTCTGGACCTTCCTGCTAGCCCTAGCACCGATCATCAATGCTAACTACACCCTCGAGAAAATTCAAGGAAACATCTACATCGAGGAAATCTCTAAAGTACACTTGTTTCATGAAAAGTGGAAAATGGTTATAGCTATCAATATGACATCCACCGAAAAGTAGATTAAAGCCATCGACACCACCATTACTATGGCAGAACTAGCCTGTAATAAGAAATGCACACCATATTATAAAGTCCAATTGGTTAGAAGCCGATACAATAGAGTAGCCAGTAAAAACAGTATCCTACACAAGCTATTAGGCAAACGACGTCAAAAAAGAAGATTAGCGAATTTTGTGGGTGGTATATTCAAAACTCTGTTCGGAACATTGAGCGAATCCGACATGAAACAAATTAACACCGAATTGGACACAATTTATACAGATAACAAAAACATAGCTAGCATCCTGCCAAATCACACTAAAATACTTAAATTAATCTTAGATTCGTCGTCAACGGACCATAAATGGATAGCTGCCAAGGAGAATACCGACAGACAGTTTGTAAGAAACATCACTTCCGGACTGAATGCTGCAACAAAGAATAGTTTTGTCAACTCAAAATTAGTATTAGCAGCAATACTATTAGATGAAACAAACGAGGATATTGAAACAGTGATCAGCGCCATAAACGACGTGAAGCACGGGATAGTACATCCCCAAATTTTAACACCAAAGATATTGAAAGAAACCATTAGAGAATTCGAGACAACTCAACGTACGCGCTACCATTTTGACAATGAAGAAGAAAACTAACAGCACATTAGAGACATCAGTACCCTCTCCGTAGCAATAATCCGAGGCCTATTTACATGCATACTGGAGATACCGGTAATTGAGAAAGAAGAAGGTTCCTTGCAAAGAATAATCCCTATCCCGATACAAGTAAATAAAGTCCACATTTCAATAGTCCCCGACCATGACATGATCATTAAATACCGAGACTCTTACGTGCCAACCGACAGCCAGACCATTGACAAATGTAATCAGATAGATGTATATAATATATGTAGAAGAAACCAACCTAATGTCAAGTTCTTGCGAAGCCAGTTTACTTAAAAGATACTCAGAAAACAAATGTAATCAGTCACCTTACCTGCTACACAAGAAAACTTTCATACCTATAATAAATAGTTATATTATAGTACCCTCCGAACCATTAGACTTGGACATAAGTTACGAAGATTGAGTCAAAACAGAAAAAATTTCTGAACCCCAAAAACTTACAGGATTTGGATGCAAAGTGTACAACAGCTACGATACCCTAGAATTAGAAAAATCATATGAAACTCATGTGACGCAATGGCTAAATGTAACATACGAGATAAATTTTGAACAAAATGACATTGAAGGTTAGAACAAAAATTAGTACAACTTCCAAAACAAATGTGACACGAAGAACTTAAGCAAGTCAGAATTAGCCTAGACGACACCGAAAATATCTTACATACTATTGCCACCCACAGAAGGCTCAGTACTTGGAAAAAAACTAGTTTAGAATGGTTACAATATTTAGGTTACGCCGCTTTAGGACTAGGAACTCTGTATACTTTAGGTAAATTAGGTATCCTCGATTATATAAAGGAATGCTTTCCGAAAACAATCCAATTATTCAGTTATAGAAATAAAGTAGTCCACCAATCCCATATTGTAACGTACCAAACCCAACCAACTCCCGAATCATTGTCAAACTACGAAACAGGTAGCATAGTTTAAAAAACCAAACCTTTAAAGATAAAAAACAAAACTTAGAGGCTAAGTTCAATCTAAAAAGGGGGTTGTTACGAGCTGACAATTACCCTCACTCTACGTCTGATTAGCATATATAAAGCGCCGCCTCTCTGAGGAGATCAGTTCTATACCTGTACTCATAAACGTAAACAAAGCGCTCGAAGTCAGCGATTGACTTCGAGCTTACACAAAAAAGCTCATTAAGCATTTTTACGCATAACACGTTAATAAAATAAAAATTTGTAATCTGCTAGTAACTTATTCTCGTCGGAGGTCATTTTGCAGTTACTAATATTTGATATTGCTAAAAACAAAATCTATATGTTAAAAAAGGCTGAATTGTGAATTTTTAGAATAAATTTGTTTAAACAATTCACCATTTTTAACCCTGCATTGGGCGTGGCTCGGACCCTCCTTAGGATGGGCGTGGTGTGCCTAATACGCTAACTTCACAAAAAATGCGTATAAAAGTTATTTTAAGCAAAACCAAAATATTGTCACATTCTTAGGGATGTATTTGACGGGAAGAATAAAACCATTTTTATTAATAAAAGTTGAAAATACTGATCCTGCATAATCAGACGTACTTGGGCGCGGTGAGCCTGACAGATCACAGGGGGAGGGGGCACGTGCTCATGAGGACGGTTGATGGATGACTGGGCGGGCGGTCTAGATGCGTCACCGGAATTTGGGAAGGTACTAGGGTGGAGGGGTTCCGGCTACCTGAGAGCCAGAAGGGTCACCTAGAAATATGTACACTGTGCCTATCAGATGAGCCGCGCCCAATGCAGGGTTAACAAACCATAAACTATTGTCGAGGATTGTTATTTAAAAGTAAATGTTAGTCCATTCGACGAGAAAGCTCAAAAGTTAGTATCAATTGAGACATAATTACATCATGCATCTATCAACGTCTATCTTTTTATATCTATTTTTCAATCAACATTCACGTCTATCTTCTTCAATACCCTCTTCTCTATCTCACCCTATCCTTTATCTATCTATGTCAATATTTATATATCTCTCTGTCAATCTCAGTTCCTCTCTATCTTTTTTTTTTTTTTAATTTCCTCTTCTCTATCTCCTCGCATCCTACATCTATCAACGTCTATCTTTTTCTATCTCCTTGTCAATCTAAATTCACGTTTATCTTTTTTTAATCCCCTTTTCTCTATATCATCCTATCCTTTATTTATCCACGTGAATCTGTTCTTAAATCTTTTACAATCTAAATTCCCGTCTATCTTTTTCAAACTCCTCTTCTCTATTTCATCATATACTATATCTAACAACTTCTAGCTTTTTCTAACTTTTTGTCAATCTGAATTTACGTCTACATTTTTCAATCCTCTCTTCTCCATCTCATCCTATCCTTTATCAATCCACGTCAACCTAAAGGCTATTCCGCTACGTGGCTGACGTTAAAAGTAAGAAACATTAAAAGTAAGTAAGTTAGTAAGTAAGCTAAGGGATAGAAAAAGATAAGAATCCTCGGTCAAGAAAGGTGGAGAAAGAGATAGAAAATGATTGAGATTGGGGATAGGAAAAAATAGCATTTTAGGGATGCAAATTGACCTATTAATAGAGAATAGTTCTATCTTTTCCTATCTCTCAATTTCCATCTTTTTCAATCTTTCTACTTCCAGCAGGGACATCTACACTGTTGGTACGAGTGAAAAAAATGTCGGTAACGGTTACCGCAAAACTACTCGTACCCACAATAAGGCTTCTGAGAATATTCCAAATGATTTTTCATTTAAAAAAAACGACATTTAAAATTTGTAATGAAGAAAGACATTTTTAACAAAAGTTTAGATTTTTGAAGATTCCGAAACAAAATTTCTTAAGATTCCTAGCAAAATTATAAATCATGTTTTATTTTAAAAAATTAAGTTTTTAAGATGTCCACAGATTTCTAAAGAATGTAAAAAAAATTTGTCATTTTTTAGGGAATTTTTAAAATTTTTAAATATTTTTCTCAATTTTTGGAATAATTTGAGCTAGTTTAAAATAAATGTGAAAATTCACCTCTTTTGATCGAAACTTATTCTTTTTTCGGTTAAAAATTCAACTCTTTGGTTGGAAATGAATTTGTTTTGGTTGACTATTCAACTATTTTGTTGAAAATTCGTCTTTTTTTTATGAATTCCTCTCTCTTTACTTGGAATTAAAATATTTTTCAGTTTAAGTATCAAATAATCAAATTTTCCTTGGAAATGAATCTGTTTTGGTTCACGATTAAACTATTTTGTTGAAAATTCGTCTTTTTTTCATGAATTCCACTCTCTTTACTTGGAATTAAAATATTTTTCAGTTTAAGTATCAAATAATCAAATTTTCCTTGCAGAATATACCTTTTTGGTTGAAAATATAACTATTTGGTTTAAATTTGAACTACTTCTTTGAAAATTAATTTTTTAAATTAGAGATTATCATTTTAGTTAAAAATTAGTCTCTTTGATTTTAAATGTAACTATTTAATTGAAAATTCATGTAGTTTGTTGAAAATTAATCTTAATTGGTTAAGGATTCAACTATTTTGTTAAAAGTTGAACTACGTTGTTAAAAATTCAAGATTCATCATCTTAGTTTAAAATTAATATATTTGGTTAAAAATGTAACTATATCATTAAAAATTCGTTTTTATTGGTAGAAAATCCACATATTTAGTTTAAAATTAACTTTCTGGACGAAAATTTATATTTCCGGGTTACAAAATTAAACCTTTTGTGAAAAATTCGTCCATTTCCGTAAAAAAATCATATTTGTTGGTTAAAAATGTAGGTTATTGAAAGTTAATCTTTTAAAAAAAAGGTAATTATTTACCTTTTTAGTTGAAAATTGCACTACTTGGTTCAAAATTAACTTTTTTGTTGAAATTTAGATTTGTCATACCTGAAATCTGTAAAAATATTTTTGAATTTTCTCAAGAATCTTGAGTAAATTTTATTTATATAACCTTAAGAACAAATAAACTCAAAAAATAAATATTTATTTGAGATTTTCATTTTTATTTTCAAGATATATTAAATACATATTGCCGATTTGGTTTCAAAATCTTGATATAATAATAAAGGTAATTTATAATTGTTGTAATATTATATTTGAAAAAATATATATTTTTAAAAAGCTATAGTGAGCTGTGCTATCGATTTACCAAAAAATTAAATGCAAAATACGTGATACATTTTTTAGGAACTTTATACACCCCCCGCCCCCCACTGCATACTACTTTTTCCATTGCTCTTAACATGGAGAATAATACTTTGATAGACTACACCCTCCTTGAATGCATCACGTATTTTGGGAATAACCCATAAAAAAAGATTTAGAAGACTAAAATTAGCGAATCAGAATATAATGATCAACTAAGTTTTGGTTATTAAAATATATATATGTACACGCAAAAAATGTATCCGTAAAAAAATCACGAACTAGTAGCTAATATTACGATTGATTGGGAAAAGATTCTCAGAGCACTCACGAGCTTGCCCGACAAATCTGGGAACTGGAAAGTAGGTTCGTCGCCTGTACGTGGCCCTCACACACGCTCGCAAAAACGCGCGGTGCGCGCGTGCGCTCGTATGTGTGCTTCGAGCTCGTCGGATGAGTGGTTAGAAGTTTTATAATACCTATTTTGTTTGGCCTCGATGGCTGCGCGTGTTTACGCACTCCTGGTTCATGTTTAGAAACTAGTGAGTCAGCAGTATTTTGAGAGTTCAAATCTTCTGAGATGCGAAGTTATAAATGAATATAAATTAAATCGCACAAATAAAATTTTTCCTCTATATATTTCAGTCCGAAATTTTCAGGAACTGTTCATAGGAAATTCGAACTGTTCGTAAAAACTTCGAAATTTATCCATACATTTCTCATAGAAATAAGAATGTGATGTTTCATTTTTTTATCTCGTATCCGAGACCTAGCTACAATTTCGTGACTTTTTCACGGATAAATTTGTTCCGTGTATAGGCTTTTACGTTTTATACGGAACGCCGATTTTTACATGGATAATTTACTTCTAGTATCTATATACACTATAACTGCTCACTTACAGCTTAAAAAAAAAAATTCTACGAAATTTTTAAAAATACATTCGCTTCTAATTAATTACATAAAATTTCAAAGGATTTAATCAGATATTAAGAGGATTTCAATAGGTTTCAAAACATTTTAAGGATTTTCAGCAGATTCCATAAGGTTTCAAGGATTACATGCAAAGAGAAAAATAGATATTAAAACAAAATATCTAGTTATTACAGTGAAGTGTCTCAGCGATTGAACTATGGGACAGAAATCTATATATTGAAGCAGCGCATCCGTAGATATCTATTAAAAAGAAGATTTCAACTGACAATATCCAAGATATTAAAGAACAGAAGTTAAGATACTGAAAAAATGTTTTTTCAATATGCAAAAATTACCTGGAAAGCATGCCAATTTCTATAAAATCCTTTCGAATTTTACACCATAGTCCGCTTTATATTTTTTCCGATCCTCGAGCATTCGCCTTTTTTGCTAATTGTTCGATTTTCGTGAAGAGCAGACACCACGCTGTTCAAGGCTGAAAAACAACTGATGCCTAACACCGAGTCCTTATTTTCTTGAAAAAATGATGATATAATGTCGAAAAATACCTAATATATTTTCCATCAAAACGTTTAGCACAATATGTATATATCCGAAAAACCACAAGACACATGCTGAATGCTCGAGATTTAGACATAGTGGGGTTAAAATCTTTTGTCGCCTCGCCACACGTCAACAATATTGCTTCGATAAAATTGCACTTTTTTAATATCTTAGATATTGACAATTAATATCACGCGATTTACACTTGCAATATAAGCAGATATTGCCCTTCAATTTCTTGTATATTAAGTAGAAGATATTATATATTATACCATAATATCTATATATTATGGTTGAATATCAAGATTTTTATTATCTACTTTCAATATCTATTTCTCTACGTGTGGAATTTCAAATATTTCAAGCTATTTCATGTGACTTCATAGGATTCTAACATTTACAGGGATTCAGAAGTTCGGGTTTTAGTAAACTCTATAACAAATTAATTTAAATAGAAAGGTGAAAAAGTTATACGTGTATAAAATATATATGAACTCGGTTTTATGTATCTTTTAAACATGATTTACAAATAAAATATATCTGAAATGAATTTTACATATAATTTTTTCACCTGGGTGGAATAGGTGAAAAGGGGGCTTATAGAAAGGAATAAGGTTCTGGAGGTCTGCTCTGCTGTCCCAAATTCAAAAGTCATATCTGCATGTTAAATGAGTCACCTGTCACTTCACCAAACTTTAGAAAAAATAATAAACCCCTTCCAGCAGTTTAGATTGATGAACAAACATTTTGCATTATGCTGTATAAACTACACGTTCCTAAACACATACTATAAGGAAGGCGTTTATGATTTTTTTCTATTGTTTCGTAAAGTGACATACGACTCATCCAAAATATATTTACGACTTTGAAATTTGGGATGGCAGTACTCAGAAGGGCCTCCTCAGAATTCCTGAATCAGGGACGGTGGCGAGATTTCTTTCTATTAAAGAGACATATCTTGTAAAATATATTTGCAACTAATTTCATATAAATTTTAATGTACTTTTCTCAGAAAACTAAACACAGATAAATTTTGGGCTGCATTGTAGACCATTTTTATGATCAATAACTGTATTATTGAAAATTTGAAAACAAATTATTATACGTACAATGAGTACTGCCCTCCTGAGTACACATTTTTGAAAACTGATTTATTGAAATAGGTTTAGAGAATCCTGTTTTGCAACTACTATTTTGAAATGCATTTCTATTATGCGGTGAGAACCTACTGGACATTCCCTAATTTCGTCTGAGGTCAAGTTCTCAACCTTACCGCTCTCTATGTTTATTTTCGCCCGGTACTTTTTTCCACGTTCATTATTATATATTCCACCTAGGTTACCACTGGTCTCCAATATTGCAAAAACGTCACCATTAGATTTTGCTAACACAATTTGTTCTGTGATTGGCAGCGGCCCATAGAAGTTCTTTTTTTCTAGCCGCAGAAGTGATGAATCTGGACGAAAAGCGTACCTTCGAAATTCGAATCGCTTGTACTCATTAATGTTGGGAATAAGCCGAATAAGTCCAAGTTGTCCAAGTGAATATCTGTGTCCATACCCAATTGCCCGATAATCAGATGTTCGAAGAAGAGGGGACCTGGCGAGAGGAGACCTGGCAGGAGGAGACCTGGCAGGAGCAGACCGTGTAGGTGAAAGCCTGGGAACAGGAGACCTGGACCTGGCACGTACAGGAGGCTGAGGCTCGGGCTTGCCTGGAGAGAGATTTATGCGATGAGGAGAAAAAAGAGGTCGGCAACGACCCGGGCGGGGAGTATCAGGCAAATCACAACCGGATTGCGAACCTAATTCTGCAAAAAGGAATAGAGGATTAATTTTTTGTTTGAAGAACATAGTCTTATGTTGGGATTTAATGAACTCCTTTTGTATCAATATACGGAGAAATTTAATTAAGAAAAGATTCCGTAAAATTTGCATAATTCTGGGACATAGAGGTATTTGGGGAAACTTTCCAATCCAGTTTAGTAAAACGAATTCTGCTGAAAAATATAAAAACACCTTTTCTTCCAGTACCAGGACTTAAACGCTGGACCCTTAGGATCAAAATTCAATGCTCGAACTACAGCACTACGAAATCCGTTAACTATTTGTTCTTTTTCGAGTATTTGAGTTGAAACCAGTCACTCCCTTCACGCTCCATGTCCCCTTCCAATTTCCCTCAAGCAATCTTTTACTCAACTTTGAGTATTATTTCAAAGGTAATAGCAGACTTTCAAAGGTTTTAAAAGGAGTCACTAAGAATTGTGCGTAATTTCAATTTTTGAAAATACGATTTCAAAGCACTTCAAATCTTTATAGACATTTTGAAAAAAGTTGAAGAACACCCGTCTTGTATGTATCTTAATCTTTATCGTTGTTATTTTGAACTTGTTCTTTATCATTAGTAAAACGTTCTCTGATTTGTTTAAATCCATTGTCCATGTGTTTCTAAATGAATTTTATCAGGTATTTATTCAAACATCAGATATGGTGGACCTCTAAATTGTTATTGTGAAAGGGCATCATATTATGTCAACGTTCCCTAAGAATTTTTTTTAGAAATTCTGACCAAAAATAAGGATACAAAAATTTGAATATTTCAACATTTTTATTGAAGTTATATTTCAGAGTGATATTTTCTATTTTATTTCAAAAAATATCCTTAGGTTTAGTTAAACTCCCCCCCCCCCCCCGAATAAATCGGAGTGGGAGTACATGGTTTCATTGATTTTCACAACATATATTTTGTTCATTAAAATCGGTGAAGTCATTTTGAAGAAAAACTCATTTTTCATTTTTCTTTCCCCCTCTATAACTTATCAAAATAATGAGTTGACACGTATGGCATTATTTGGGTCCGATACGGACACAAATTTTAAATTATTATTTTTATTATCAAAAATCCATGGAAGATAATAAACGAAAAGTGCTTAGCAAGATTATCATATGCACTTTGCGCCTATATTAGACCCAAATTAATGCCTTAAATTAATGCTTATGTGAAATTAAAAAATTTCCTAAACAATTAACCTCGAAATCGCATTTTTTAAAGAATTTATAGAGGGGGAAGTAAAAAAAGTAGATTCTCTTGAAAACGGGACGAGAAATTTTAATCAACAAAATATAGCGTGCAGTTCCGAATAGGTGAACCCTCCGATTTTGCTGAAAACACGTATACTTACGTATTCTGATGCGCTGATTACGAAAATCATAGTGAAAATTGGCGACAAGGATGTCTTCATGGTAAAAACCATAAAAAAAACCCATACAAATTATTTTTTTCTCCTTATCTTAGTTAATACGAAGAATTTTGAAAAACGTTTCAAACAAAAGTTGTAGCTAATATAAAAATACATCTTTTTTGTAATCTACACTTTTTGCCTAAAACCATTATTTTTCGAGAAAAAGAGGATTGCGTTGGAAAAACAATAAAAACAAGGAAACAGTTACAGATATGCGTTCGGTCACGCTCGTCCCCTTTTCCAGGTTTAAGGGGGTAGGGGGGCTACGCATTTACTAACTGGTTACGGAAATGTGTTTAGTCACGCTCGTCCCCCTTTCCAGGTTCAAGTTGGTGGGAGGGCTACGCATTTGCTGTCTGGTTACGGAAATGTGTTCAGTCACGCTCGTCCCCTTTTCCA
>CAKNYM010046506.1:57037-117581 GCA_932195095.1 Andricus curvator | reverse complement strand
CCCCCCCCCCCCCCCCCCCCCCCCCCCCCCCCCCCCCCGCTACGCATATACTGACTGGTTACGAAAATGCGTTTGGTTACGCTCGCCTCCTTTTGCAGGTTTAAGTGGGGGGGGGATACAGTGTAACTGAACGCATTTTCTTAACTATCCAGTACATTCGTAGCCCCCCCCCCCCCAACTTAACTTTTGACAGGGGGACAAGCGTGGCCGAACGCATATCTGTAACTGTTTTCTTGTTTTTATTGTTTTTCCAACGCAATCCTCTTTTTCTCGAAAAATAATGGTTTAGGCAAAAAGTGTGTAATACAAAAAAGATGTATTTTTATACTAGCTACAACTTTTGTTTGAAACATTTTGCAAAATTCTTCGTATTTACTGAGATAAAGAAAAAGAATCATAATTTCTATGGGGTTTTTTAAGGTCTTTACCATGAAGACGTCCTTGTCGCCAATTTTCACTATGATTTTCGTAATCAGCCCATCAAAATACGTAAGTATACGTGGTTTCAACGAAATCGGAGGGTTCAGCTATTCGGAACTTTATCCCAAAATATATGTTGCGAATACCAATGAGACAATTTTCGAGAAAAAAAATGGAAAAAAATTTTATTTTGAAAATTTCTTATTTTTATTGGTCTCGCTGAACTTTATGATATATATTTTTTCATATTTTTTCCATATATATTTTCATATATACAAATTCGTTAATTCGTTTACGAGAAAAATGCCTTTTTTAATTTTCTTCTTCTTCGATAACTCCCAAAAAAATGAGATTTTAAGATTGACATTTGCAGCATTTTTATTCACATATATGCCAATATATGGTGCAAATATAGGCTTGATATGTGCGGGGGTATTTTTACATGCTTATTCCCCTAGGCCCATTTTTAAGTTTTAATTAGTTTGATAATTTTACTTCTTCAAACATGAAAGTTTTTAACGTTCAGGTAGCTCAAGACTGTTCATGTTCTCGAAGTTTTCGAGAATTTGAAACCGTACTTGAATGCTTGTGTCAGCTCGAACTCGACTCAAAAAAAAGTGCAAGTTCTTTGTTGCTGCTTGATTTTTATTATTTTTGCTAAATTAGTACCGGCATGTGTGAATGAACCATTATCTACAGTTCTAAGAGTGTTTTTCTTATTTCTGCTTGATTAATCAATTATTTGTAGTTAAATGTTTTTTCGACAGAACAAACTAACGTTTAAATTGAACTAGCTAACGATTTCAATCAAGCAAATGCTTTTCTTCTTTGTATAATTTTTATTTCACTGCACCCCGCAAAATATACTATTTTTAAATTATTTTAAGAATTTATTAACTCTCTAAGAATGAGACTGGATCAACAAACACCAACTAATGAACAGCGATCAGCTACTACACATCAAGAAAAGTTTAATTATGTAAACATGCGCTTCTCACTGAATTTGGTCCCTCATATTTGTTTATTATTAATCTCGCGGTTGTTTAATCAGATAACATCGAGACTCGACCAACAGAACGTCTTTAACAACGAACAAACGAATGGCTATAAACAATTTTGAAACTGACTTTGCGGGTAGGGGGGCATTTCACACCGCTGGTTGTCCGTGCAGGACTCTGTAATGGGTTAATTTTATCTCACTGTACCTGTACGTCGAAAAACGTGTAAGTTGTTACACATTTTTCACTTGGAACATTTTTCCAAAAACCGCTAAGGGTTGATTTTTAAAAGGATTTTAACGGAAATCTACCTTATCAACTGAAACCTCTTAATATTAATTATGAATAATTATCGTGCACAGTTGGGAGGGTAAGATCTGTGCATGTATAAATTTGATCATGCACAGTTGGGAGTCTACGATCTGCGCATGTGCACAGTTTAAAGGGTAACATCTGTGCACATATACATTTCATCGTGCACAGTTGGAAGTCTACCATCTGTGAATGTGCACAGTTGAGAGTATAGCATATGTGCACGCATAAATTTCATCGTGCACAATTGGTAGTGTACCACCTGTACAAGTCTAAATTTCACCGTGCACGGTTGGAAGTGTACCATCTGTACACATGCACATTTGGGAAGGTAAGAGCTATGCAATTTAAATGTTATCGTACACAGTTGAGAGGGTATCGTCTGCGCACGTATGCATTTCATCGTGCACAGTTGGGAGTGTACCATCTGTGTAAGTGTACATTTGGGAGGGTAACATCTGTGCACGTATAAATTTAATCGTGGTAAGCTGGGAACATGGAGATGGCACTCTCATGTATCGGTTTGAAGACTTCAGCTTTTAATTCCGGGGGTATACCGATAGATGGCGATGATAAATAGTGCAATGAAGTACGCATATGCAGCTTGAAATGCGCATCTGTACCTTGCACTGGGGGAAGCTGGGGGCACAGTTGCGAGTGTACTACCTGCCTACGTGCTCATTTGGGAGGGTTACATCTGTGCATGTATACATTTCATCGCGCATAGTTGGGAGTGTACCTTCCTTGCACATGCACAAATGGTACACTCTCAAATATGCACGTCGAAATTCAGATGTGCACAGATGTCTGCAATAAATTCAAATTAAATGCGTACTTATTTTGAGTAAACCCAGGTAGATTTTGGATACGAATAGTAATTGTAATAGAATGCGGATTTAATCGGACGAATTATGACTTGCGCATACCTTAAAAATGTTTTTAAAAGTGTATATTATGTAATTATACTTACCAATAGAATTAAACACGAAGTATAAGACGAAAGTATTAAAAATCCTCATCTTTTGAAATTAGATAAAAAATGATAGTTGACATTGAAAGTAATGCGCATTCGATTGCTTTATTAGAGTAAAAAGTTGTTATCTAATGAATGATGTGGCCCTCAAACTTGATTTTCTGAGATTATATTTCATAATTACATATTTTGTTTGCATTCCACAAGTCAGTTTTAAGGAAAACAATTATTTACTAAGTTCGTTCAAACTTATGTCACAGTTAATGTAATATTTTGCGTTTTAGGCAATGTTGGTTTTTACATGGAAATTTTATGTTGTGTCTACCAATGGCGAACTGGATACACAAGGGCGCGGCATGGCACAGAAGTCCAGTTAAATTAGCAGTTGTGCTGGACCTCGAAGATATGAACTTTTTTTTTTGCTTCTAACGTTTAGATGGACGTACTGTTTAGGCTCATGTACCCTCGAACAAATTAAAGTAAATCCATTCTTTTTATCAACAAATAACTGAAAACTACAAACAATTTACACGTTCGCGTAGATTGTTCATTTCGCAGGTAAGAGGCGTAAATATGTATACAAGACGATTTTTAGGGGACGAAATAAGCTTTCAAATGACAAAGAATGTCACATTTGTGTGCATACTAAAACTGACAAAAAGTTAAGATTGATGTTGAATTTTATTATATAACCGAAGCCATTCATATTCAGCAGAAATGTAATTTATATTTGTCATGAACAAAAGTAACTTTATTGTCAAATATTAATCAAAAGTTGTATTTCCACAACGAGTGAGAAATTAACATTTTTCAATATTTTCATTGCATTATTTAAATTAAAATAATTATTTTAAAAAACCAAAACTTACCCCCTAAGGTTAATTTTCTCCTCTTCAATCCAAAATTCAAAATTCCCTGACTTTTCCCGGATCAGTTTTTCATTTTCCCTGACCGTTTCAAATTTTTGTTTTAGGTATAAAAATAACCTTAAACCTAGGAGATCAATAAATGTTAATGTAAAAAAATGTTTGTTTCCTAATATATTTTAAACACTTTTTGTGACATCAGTCATACATAAGTTATGAAAGATCATCCGCAAATTACGTAAGACATACGCGAAATACATCAATTTTCAACCGAATAATTGAATTTTCAATCAAAAAAGGAAGAGTTTTCTACAAAATAAGTGAATTTCCAACAAAAAAAGATTAATTTCCTAGCGCAAATGGAATAGCTACATTCTCAGTAAAAAAAAAATCATTTTAACAAAAAAACAAATTTTCAACCAGATGGTTACATTTTTAATCAAATCAATGATTTTTTAACTAAAACGATGAATCTTCAAACAAAAAAATTAATTTTTAATCAAATAGTTGCTTTTTTGAACCAAAAGATTAATTTTCTACAAAAAACAGACAAAATTGATGAATTTTCATTCAAACAAAAGAATTTTCAACCAAGAAGATCAAATTTCTAGGAAAAAATACATTTTCGACAAAAATTGGGTAGTTAAATTTTCAGTTAAAAAAATTAATTTTTAATCAAAAAAAATAATTTTCAACCGAAGACATGAATTTTCCACCAGAAAGATTAATTTTTAAAAAAATAAATGAATTTTCAACCAAAAAGGTGAATTAGTCACCAAGAGGATATACATACTACAACAAAAGATAAAGTTTCAACATAATACAGAAATTTTCAAGCAACTAGTTGAATTTTCAACTAAAGAAGATAAATTCAGAAAAGATGTTTAGGTTGTCGACTAGCGAGGTTAAATGTAGGTTGTCGATGTAGTGACGGTTTTCGATCTACTAGTCTGATAGTTTTTTCATAAAAACTTTATTTAATTTCGAGCTTTCGCCCGGCGACCGGGCGATTCCGTATATGTCACGTAAGTAGAATACAGGCTTTCCACTTCTGTAACTGATCTTTTCTCATCCTATGGAATTTTATAACGAAAAAAAAACCATATTCCATTTCTAGCGTTAGGCGTTCCTTTTGTTAATGTATTCCTGATAAGGCCTGGCGTCGCCGGGCGAAAGCTCGAAATTAAATAAAGCTTTTATGAAAAAAATATCAGACTAGTAGATCGAAAACCGTCACTACATCGACAACCTACAAAGAAGATAAATGTTTAACCAAACATGGAATACATAAATTATTAGTTAGGAAGATTAATTTACAAAAAAAAAAATAATAATTTCAACAAAATAGTTTATTTGTTAACAAAAAACAACAGGTTTTTCAACTAAAATAATGAATCATCATCCAAAAAATGAACTTTTACAAAAGTAGTTCCACTTTCAACTAAATAGCTGAAATTAATCGTTTGTGGTAAGTTTTGGTTTTAAAAATTATTATTTAACTGTAAACAATGCAATGACAATATACAAAAATGGTTATTCTTTATTGATTGTTAAAATACCATTTTGACTGTTGATTAACAATAAAGTTACTTGGGCTCATGTCTTTAAATTGAAATACTACTGTATGCGTCTGTCTTGATGAAATAAAATGTATCAAGGACTTCTGGTGGAAGAAGTTTACTTCTGCACACTAACATCTGGCCCGCATATTCACCTCATATTTGAAGTCGAAAACGCCTACGCCGCAGTGGCTGGTGTTGGGACGCACTATAATCCGACCGAAAAAAGGCAACTTGTCCAACCCATAGAAGTACAGGCCAATAATATGTTTGAACATACTGTATGAGATCTTCACAGCTGTCCCAAACAACAGAATTGTTCAAAGAATTCAGCCTGCGTGGAAAGAGATGTACGAACTACGTGGCTCGAAAAAAGGTGTAGCAGGCTGCTGAGAGAACCTACTAATTGACTGGTGTGTCTGCAAAGACGCACCAGCCTATCAGCGCGTCCTGTCAATAGCCTGGATTGACTAACGGAAAGCTTTCGATTCAACCTGACAACGAACAACTTCACCTTCCAGAGGGGTGTCTTTCAGGGAGATACCATGATCCCTCTGCTTTTTTGTAGCACACTTCTGTCTCTACCTCTCGCACTACGAAATTCTCCTGGATACGTCTGCGGCAAGACTAATCATCGCGAACATAAGGTCACTCATGTATTTTATATGGATGACCTGAAGATGTATGTTTCTGGTAAAAGCAAACTTCAAAGTGCTTTAAATATTGTCAAGGAGTACAAAAGAGAGATTGGTATGGACTTTGGATTGGAAAAATGTGCCAAGATTCATCTGGAGGAAGGAAAAATTGTTGGCGTTCCTAAGGACCCTGAGCTTGTGGATATAAGTGCCATTAGACATCTCGACACTGGAGATACCTATACATACCTGAACGTGCCTCAAAGCCGCGTTCAGAACGTAACATCAGTGAAGGAGTTTCTACGAAGCAAATACAAGCATCTTCTTCGACAGAATTGGTCTTCAAATCTGTCGGCGTTGAACCAGGTATCTGCAACTAACAATTATATATCTCACGTCATCAAGGCGGACGCGCATTTCTGAATCTCCAATGTCTTTATAAGCGAATCGTTCTAAGTACAGCTTGCACCGTTGCAAATGGCAGAGATCCTCTCCTAAAAATGGTCAGGAAACACGACATGATAGGCAAAGGAGTGTTACTTTACAAAGCCGACGAGCAGGCGGCCGAGACCCTTGGCCTGAATTTAATCATCGAGAGTGAGAAAGGTGCATCACTCCACCTGGATGCTTCACTTCTAAAAGCCGAAGTGAAGAAACCAGAGGTTGAAAAATTCCGCCAACTGCTACACGACAAGAAAATGCACGGAATGCCAGGATGGTCCAATTCTCACCTTGGTATTCCGTGACCGCATTTTATGTCAAGAAGTTCCCAGCGATAGGTGCAGAACGTGTAATGCACACGCTGAGTACCTACAACACATACTATCTGGGTGTCCCACCCACGCGGGAGCAACGCATATCTATAGACATAATGCGGCCCTAAGAGTGCTTTATTACCATCTTTGTCGCTCTTGCGGTGTTTGCCGCGACCCTACCTTGCCGAATGCTCCGAGGGAGATAGATTAAATTGTCCAAAACGAGAAGTGCCAAATTTTCTGGAACTACGATTTTCGGATAGCAGTCTCAGTTGCACACTCGAGGCCTGACATCGTTTTCCAACGCTTCGAGAAACGAACTATATTCGTGATCAAATTCTTGGCTCCGACCAACTACAACATCACTGCCAAGGAGAAGGAAAAGGAGGAGAGGTATCAAGACATTAAAAGGCAGCTGCTACGACTGCATCTAAAATATTCGGTTGTAGTAATTTTCCTTAGGATTGGTGCTCTCACAGGTGCAAAATTATCATTGGTTCGTGACCCTGAAGCCATATCCGCGTGCCAAAAATATGCCAAGGCACTTGCGAGATGGATGCAGAAACCTGTCATCCTTAGCTCGCTTCGTGTCTTTAAGGAACACGAAGATTTCGCCGGTCTGTCGTTGTGATTTTATCGTGCTTTGTGACCACTCATCTCACGGTCGTGAGACGTGGACATAGGTGTGATTTACCGCGGTTCTGCTGGGAGCTGGTGTCATTTTTAGGTGGCAGTTTCTCCCAGTGGGACCCTCTGGTGGGTGTTTAACCCTTTTTTGAAAAAAAATATTTGTGTATATTTAAAAAACTGCGCTGTTTATTTATTTCAGTGTCCGGAGGTTTCTCTGCAACTGGAAGGTCCAAAACTTCTCTGTCGTGTCAGTCATACTGGAAAATACATACAGAAATCTGAAATAATTTTATCATAAAAAAAGGGATTATTTCTCGTGAATAAATTATAAATTATGAAGCAATATTTATTATCAAAAATAAGTAGAAATAGAAGAATGAGAACTGTATTATTCACTTATTCGAACCGACTATAAACAAAAATATTTCCAAACTTCTAATAAAATTATAATTCGAACTCTCCTAACAATAAACTGAAATGTAATTTCATTATTTGGAAATCGAAATATTCCTAATCACTATTAAAATCAAGAAATAAGTATAAATATAACATAAGTTCTTCATGCTCTCGAGAAACAAAATACGAGCAAGTAATTAATAACATATTCACTTACCTCTCAGAACGTCAAATATCAATATGTCAGTTGTCATTAACATAAACTGCCTAACTTAATATTTATACATATCGAAAAATGAGGCATGAACGAGAAACTTGATATCACGATTTCTCGAGGTGGGTCATCGAAATATGGAGCTTTGCCAAAAATTGTCCCCTATTAACCGTTGATTTGTTTTTAAAAATACTGGATGCAATTTTTTAAATAATATACATATTAAAAAATTTCACTAAATTTTTGAATTTATGATCTAGCCAACCTACAAAATATGCGTTTTTGTAGAGTTTGTATAGTTCAAATTACCTCCATTATTATAATATTAATTTAATTTTAATTTTAATTATAATTCACTATTCATTATGAAAAATATCCGTAGATCCTCCACAGTCGGTGCATCCTCGGTAATTGGTTCCTTTCCCTATAACGTTTCAGGATTTTTTAAAAGATTACAAGGTTACCGGTACTCACAATAAGGTTTCTGGGAAATTTTTGATTGATTTCGGCTTTATTTGAAAAAATTAATTAACAAGTTTTGAAGATATCAAAATATATCGAAAAAGAAACTGGAAAATGTTGAGAAACTTAAATTAATTGTCAAGGACTTAAATAAATTTCAGAAAAACGTCGAGTTATTTTGAAGAAACCGTTTACTTTTACGGAATTTTCCATAAGACTAATCCCTTCTCCAGCTCAGTCAGGGCTAAGGTTACGGTGAATTTAGTAATTACAGCACCCACTCTCTGCGAAATCGCTGTAAAATTTCAGCTGTAACCACGTTTCACGACCGTGAGATAGGTGGTTATAGTCTGCGACGGATTCAATACGATGATCCGGCAAAAGTCTCGTGCACCCTGAGGACACCGAGCGACCCAAGGACGACCGCCTTCTGCATCTTCCCCGCAAGCGTCTTAGCATTTTGTCGATACGCAGGGATGCGTTTCAGGCTATTAAGCAGTGAAAGCTTGAGACCATCAAGAGCGCCAATGATCAGGACGATTAGCTTAACAGAATATTCCAGGCATAACCGCCGAAACTCTCTTACAAGGTATTTAAACCTCTCTTTCTTTTCATTCTCCTTGGCTATGATGTTTTTATCTGCAGGTGCCGAAAATTCGTTAACGAACATGGTTCGATTCTCGAAGTCAAGGAGAACCATTTCAGGCCTTGAGTGCGCAACAGAAACAATTGTCGAAAATATGAAGTTCCAGTATATGCGGCATTTCTCATTTTTGACAATTGACTCTATTTCCCTAGGAGCGCTTGGCGGAGCGGTATTAGGGCTAATGCCGTAAGAGTGACAGAGATGGTAATAAAGCACTCTTAGTTCCGCATTGTCCCTTTGTATGTAGGTCGTTCCCGCATGAGTTGGACAACTAGATAGCATGTGTCCTAGATGCTTGGGGCGTGCATGACACGCTCTGTAGCTGTCATCCGGAATGTCTTGGCTTAAAATGTGACGACGGTATGCTAGGGTGGAAATGACACCGTCTTGATATGCCAAAATGAAACCCACCGAGCCCGACTTCAATCCGGGTGATTTAAAAAAAGCAAACTTTAGCACATACGACATCGACTGAGTACTCGAGTTTGATTCATTTTGCTCACCCCTGATATTAAAGTCAAGGCCGAGTGTTTTAGCAGCCTTCTCCGCTGCTTTGTACAGAAACGCTCCTTTGCCCACTTCTTCGTGCTTCCTGACCATTTTAAGAAGAGGGTCTCGTCCGTTTCCGACTTAAGGTGCATGCTCTTGTTAATGTGCATAACCTTTTGTGACCCGATATCAAGGGATCTGAGCTCGTCCTCGGTCCATGGAACCACTTCAAGAAAACAGAGTGTTACCGAGTCGGCAAGCATGTTCGTTGCAGATACAAAAATTCCCCGCCGATAGTTCAGAAGACCAAATTGGCCGGATGAGACGCTTGTATCTGCATCGGAGGGTATCCTTCATAGATGTCACGTCCTGGATGCGGCTCTGTGCCACGCCCATGTATGTATAGGTCTCTCTAGCGCTAAGGTGCCGTATAGCGCTTCCTTCGTACATCTTCGACAATCCCTAGAGCTAGGCAATAATGTAAGGCAAGAATGTGAGGCAAAAGAGGAGTGGGCTCATGGTGTTGCCCTGAAAGACACCTCTCTGAAAGTTAACGGTGTTAGTTGTGACTTGTCGCACGATATTTTCCAGATGAGACAGTAAAACTCGGGTTCCCAAGCGGCTTCAATTTCCATATGCACCTCACGATGTGCTAATGAACCTTTAAGCTTTCCAACAGAAGTCTATGGGAGGTTGAATCGAAAGCTTTCCGGTAATCAATCCAGGCAATCGATAGGAAGCACTGGTAGGATGTTGCGTCTTTGCAGACACATCTATTGATGCGGAGGTTCTCCCGACATCTTGCTACGCCTTTCTTTGACACAGGTCCGATTGTCCGAACAATCCTATCGTTTAGGATGGATAGATCTTATGCAGTGTGTTCAGACAAGTGATAAGCCTGTAATTTTTCGGGTCATCTGAGTTTCCCATCTTTGAAAGATGTACTGTGCACCCTTCCAAAAACCACTCCCGGAGGGGAATACTTCTTCATGCTTCTTGATACTTTTTTCACCTCCTCGGTAGTGATAGGTGGGCATTCTTCTTCAGGTGTTATGAGGGCATTGCACAGCTCCTTGAAGCTATTCATGTTTTTGAGCCTTCTTTAAGTGGATGCTAAACTTCGAAGACGTCTTTCTAAAACGCTTCGACCTCCACACACTGAAGGCGGGACGCGTACTGTCTCGCCCAGCCTATCTTTGTGGTGAGTTGATGCATTTGTTTTTTGGTCTTATGAACAGCCGTTGGTTTTGTTTTAAGATTTTTCTCCGGCAAAGCTCTCGCTGCATTATACACACAACAATTGATAGTGCAGAGGTCGGATTCTTCGGAAAAATCTCCACGAAGCTCGTCATCCAGTTCAGCCAGATCTTTGGGCTTCAAAGAAACCTGGATGTTGATGTTTCTCCGGGTCATAAAGCATCGCTCTTCTGCGGTAGAGTAGGCGCTCCGGTTAGAAAGACCCTTTTCCGAAGTTATTCGGTATGGTTTCGCAGACGTTGACCCGAAATGTGCGAGAGTTCTGGGTGTTTCTCGCATCACAGAGCATGCAGTCGTGCCATGAAACCTTCTCGTATAGGAGCCATACTGGTATCGTAGCACTCTAGCAGGTCGTCATTGAGTCGATCCGTCCACCGAAACGTATTCAGATTCCGCCGGTCGATTGCATTGACTCTGTCTCGACTGGCTCCCCCAACTCTACGGTAGTCGGCATTGTTGTGTGAACCATTGTCTCGAGCCCTGCGCGTTTGATTGTTTTGAACCGCACTTGTTAAAACGATGTTTGGTGTTATCATTATTGTTCCCACAAGTAGCTAGGGAAAGGGTTTTTTCATCCTTGTAGACCCCTGCATGTAAGGGTAAGGCTGCATACTCTGAGAGGTCGCCCGGTATCCCAGAGTCACCGTTCGAAACAATTGTCGGAAAATTGTCCGCGACTGCTTATTAACGATTGTAACCATATTCAGCAGAAACCCTTGGTATAGGGATCCTCTATCCGCAACCCGATGACACGAATAAATAAATAAATAAATATATATATATATATATATATATATATATATGGAGGATGGCATATATATATATGATGAGAACCTTAAGTTCTCCCACCAGCTACAAAGTCTTGCGATCCCGAAATTCCGGGACCTTGTAGCTGGTAGAAGGACTTAAGGTTCTTATCGGACTATACATAGATCTGGAATAGGTGAACCTGTGAGGCTGCGTCGCGAGGTATAGCTACGCTGGGGAACTAAGGGACTCTAGTCTGTGAGATCTAAACTAAGAAGCGATCCTTGTAGGGGGCAAGAGCAAAGCTTCCTGGAATATCGAGGGCGCGAGTTCTCATGCTCCCAAGCTACGATGTGATCGCCGTCTCAACGGCTGAATGACACAGGGTTTACAAATCCTTGAACATCCCAGCCTGCCCTCCTCAGTAGAGGCGGATAGGTCAGGGTCATAAAGGAGGTGCCTTAACGGAGACTTTCGGACACCAGGTCGAATCTCATAGTATGTAGACCCACCCACTGCCAGCGGGGCTCTGCAGGGGTTGCTTCTAATTTCCCTAGCTTCACGTGAGACCAAATGAGTGAAACACGAAAAATTAAACAAAACAAAAACAATGAGGGGCCCGTTCTGGGACCCTCTTCTAACCCACCGTCAAGGTGGAACGGATCAGAGCTTTTTTTTTAAATACTCATTAAGGATCGTACTTTAACGTAGAGGTGCAAGTTTTTTGAATTTGTCATTTAATAATTTGTTATTTAACTTAAAAAATGCCATTGATTATATTTGCGATATATACTTAGCCCCATTCATTGATATTTCTGCAAAAAAGTATAGAATTGGTAAATTTACTTTTGTTGAATAAAAATGTCACTTGTAGATAAATATTATGCATTTTGTTAATTGTTATAAACAAATGAATGCATATAACTCTTAACTGCTGCATTTTCGGAATTCGAATGTATTACTTACATGGATTTTGTTATAAAAATGTGAAGAATCAATTTTTAATTGCGAGCAAGCACCAAAAAACAATAATAATTAATAGTTTAAACCATGTTTCAACCAAATTCACTTATTTGGCATATCTATTCATCGAAAATTTGTCTTTTCTGTGGAATCATTCATTTTCGTGTGAAGAACAAGAATGGTACACATTAGAGTTCCATGAAACAACATTTGTCATTGTTATAAACAATTTGTATAAAAAAATTCACTTATTTGGAATTTATATGCATAGAAAATTGGTCTTTTCTACGAAATCATTTCTTTCCATCTAAAGAATAGAACTTGTGCACAACTGACTTCCATCCAACAACATTTATCATTGTTTTAAACAATTTTTACAAACAAAATTAACTTATCATAGTGTCACTGCCATTGGTTATATGGCTATAGAACTTCTTTTCATGGAAATATTCAAGCCTCTCTATCAATCGTCAAGGTTGCAGCCATGAAAGAGGTTTCTTTTTCTTTTACTTTTTGTTTTATACATTTTTTTTCTACTGTTTTAATTTCACCTTTTTCTGATCTACTTATCAGTCTATAGAATTCAAATATTTATTCAGTATCTTATTTCACGAGCAAATTTTTCGCATCTTCTGATAGCACCTTCATTTTTTCCATTTCTTTGATTCTCAAGAAAGTGATTCGCGGATCTGATGAAATCTTGAGGTAGTGCATAATATCTAAATTCGTTGATATTCTTTTGGATATTTTGCTGTTGCCTGATCAGGCCTCCCTGAAAACTTTATTGTTCGCCTCTTGGGCTTCTTCTGAGAACCATCCAATCGGTAACGTGAAGGATCTGATGATCTTACTTCCGTCTATCAGTACCTTGTGCACAGTTGGTGGCAGTTTGTACCAAGGATACAGTTTCAAGCAAAGCTTTGCCGTATCTAAGGCATATGTTTAAAATTTTTCAGAATCGATCATTTTACCGCACGGCAGGACTTGCAGAATGTCATGACATCTTTTGATAAGATTCGGGTCCAGACCAGTATTTTTTACTACAACTTCAGCGTGCGCAAAGAAACATCGGGCAACATTGCCCGTATTTGTTGTTCCACTCCCTTGCTTTGCTACATCTACTGGTAATAAAAATTCTGATTTCAACCATTTTTGAATCTAATTTTTTTTAGATTTCTTTAGTTTCTTTCTTCAGGCTTTCTTGAACAGCTCTTTTTAAAACCCATATTATATGCAACATGTAACAGGTATTCTAAAAAGCGAATCCAAGCATGTAATATGGACAATCCAAATTTGTAAAACTCTTTGGTACATGGACGATTGAAAACATGTTTCAAATCGTTCATGAATTTTGGACCGACTCGACAAATATGGCAGCAAGTAGTTGCTTTTTGTTCTGTAAGTACTTTACAAACTTTTCCATCTATCATGGTGCACTCGAAATCAAAAGTCACCTCAAATGACCGATTGCCAATTTCAAGAAGATAAGTCACCACTTTCCGTAATAGGTTTGTATAATATTCATACGCGTTTTTGATCACTACATCAGTTTCTTTAATAAATTGAAATTTTATGGGCCGACAAAAATTATGTGAGGATGGAGTTTCATTTTGCCAGAAGACAGAATCTTTAGTGACTAACTGAAATGGTACCATGGAAATGAAAATCGCAGCTTTATCAGAAAACTGTTTTTCATTATCATGGCACATCTTTCTGATTATACTTATCTCCACTTTCACCTTCATCATTATAATCATCATCATCATCATCATCATCATTCAACTCAGTTTCAGTATCATCATCATGGCCCGAATCAGAAAGCGTAGGTACACTTACCTTGGTGGACCACTTTTGTTTAGTCATTTCTTGTGCAGAAGCTCCATCCATCCCCCATTTCCCAATCAGCAGCAACTCTTGAGCCTGTAATTTCTCAAGTTCGTCCTCGTCAAAATCCATGAGTATCCTTTTAGTCGTATGTGCCAATAGAGAAATGAGGTTGACACTTGCTCCTGTTTCCGATACTTCGATATGTTCCGGATAACAATCATTTTAGGCCATTTGAATTTTAGGGTAAGGAGGGTGCAGCTTACTACCATGCAGATACAAATTATGGAGCCTCAACTTCTCATACTTCCTCTTCTTTAGACCTAGATCCATGTACATAGCCAATAATCTGTCTTCATTACTGACTTCATTCTCAACTATTGTCTCATCCGTTGAAGAATCGCAAGCATGTGAATGATTAACCAATTTTAGTGCTCTTGATAACTCTTCTCCACTGTGATTCAGAGCAGTTTCATTCACTCATCTACGTTTCGTCTTTTCGGATCCTTCTTCGAAACTTAAACGTGGACGAATTTTTTTGAAACATTAAGTAGACTTGATGAATTAAATGAAGAATCAGCGGAACCATCTTCAGGTTGTGCGATATTTTCTTGGATCTGATTGAATACTACTCTGAATTCACTTTGTAAAAATTCAATATTTTTCCTTATAAAAGCAGTTTTTACCATACGAACCTTTGACCATTTCCTATTATACTGCGGCAAAAAGCTAAGGATCAATTTGTGTTTTATTTCCATTATCTGGACATCAGAAAAGGAACTTGAAGATTTGATGCTGTCTATGATCATGTCTAATTTGCATTTCCTTCCATGTACTTCATCGTCATTCCACATCATCTCATATAGTAATAAATTTTTGACTTTATACTTCATGTTATGGGTAAACCGACATTAAAGATATGTGACCGAGATAGAATACGATTGCTCTGAGTAGAACTTCTTAGTATCACCGAAACGGAAACAAATGACAGAACCGTTCAAGAGAAAACAAAGGACAGTCAATTCCACGTTTATTCATTTGTTCTTAAAAGATGCAAAACAGAAACAAATGACAGAAGATTCCAAAGTTCTTCTCGTAGAATAATATATTCAAGCGAATTTTCGAATTTCACAGCCATATAGGTATAGATCATACAAAGGTAATATTAAGAAAGTAAAAAATATTTAAAATATCTAACAGTACAAAAAAAATGATAATAAATGCCAAAAAAAAACCCTATTTCATGGCTGCAATTTTGACGTTTGTTAGAGAAGCTGGAATATTGCCATGGAATACGTTTTGATATCGATATAGCCAATTGCAGTGACACCCAAATAACTGAATTTGTTTGTATAAATTGTTTATAACAATGATAAATGTTGTTCAATGGCAGTCTATTGTATACAAATTTGTATTCTTTACACAAAAATAAATTATTCCGCAGAAAGCGCAAATTTTCTATGCACATAAGTGCCAAATAAGTGAATTTGTTTATAAAAATGGTTTAAACTGTTAACTTTTATTGTTGTTCGGTATTTGTTCGTAATTAAAAATTGATTCTTTACATTTTTATAACAAAGTCTATGTAAGTAATACATTCGAATTCCGAAAATACTGCAGTTAACAGTTATATGCATTAATCTGTTTATAACAATTAACAAAATTCAGGATATTTATCTACAAGTTACATTTTCATTCAAAACAAGTAAATTTACTAATTCTATACCTCTTTGCAGAAATATCAATGAATGGGGCTAAGTAAATATCGCAAATATAATCAATTGCATTTTTTAAGTTAAATAACAAATTATTAAATGACAAATTCAAAAAACGTACACCTTTATGTTAAAGTGGGATCCTTCATGAGTATTTAAAAAAAAGCACTGATTCGCTGAGATTTGAGGAGTCGGCTGATTTTTGTCCCAAAAAAGTGCTTTTTTCCCCACTGTGGAGCGGTGCGAAACTCTGGAGCCCTTGCACCCCTGGATTTGTGACCCTATCTAGACTCGGGTAGGGTTACCTTCCAGGAGACGCAACCAGAATCCGTAGGGAGATCAGAGGCGTTCGAAGGTGCCCCGCATTAGCCTTTTAAAGGTTGAGACGGAAATCCCCATGATGCAGATTAACTTACACCACAGCAAAGGCGCTTCGGCGGTTGTAGCCACGTGCATGTCAGTGGTGCAGGCAAGCCTTGCCCTAATCCAAGAACCCTGGTTATACGGGGAAAGGATTAGTGGTTTTTCAGGATGTGGCTCCATATATAAGGGGCCGCACGAAAAAACACCAAGGGCATGTTCAGCCGTCAAGGGTATGAATGCGATCTTGGTGCCTAAGCTCTGCTTCAGGGATCTCACCGTCATTGAGGTGAGACTGAGTGGCAGAAGCGGAGAAAGATGAGAGGTGTTTATCACCTCGGCATACTTCCCGGGCGATGTTGAGGGACTCCCGCCTCCCAGAGAGATGGAGACTCTAATTTGGCACTGCCAGGAGAAGAGGATTCCTCTGCTGATGGGCTGTGATGCTAACTCACACCAGACAGTATGGGCGAGATTTGACTTTATGCTCGGATGAACTGAGGAGCAAGGTAGTACAGGGCCTTCCAGCAGAACTACCCACCTGGGCTCAACACTTTTCGTCGGCTCTAAGGTAGTGAGCTGGAGAGTCTCCGATGAGGTGTCTCTCTCGGACCACAAAAATATATATTGTTCCGATTGACCCTAGAAAAATCGGTTGTTTCAAAGATAACAAACCCCAGAAATACACTTTGGGACTCTTATAAAGAGGAACTCAAAGACAGACTTGTGGAATTTCCCACCAGCTATGGTACTATAGATGAGTTAGAGCACACCGCGGATTTTCTGCGAAGGACTCTGACTACATCATATGAGAACAATTGCCCTACAAGCACACTCAAGTCTAGGAAAGGAGCAGAATGTTAGAATATCCACCTGGAGATACTCCGCAAAAAGACAAGAGCATTGTGTAACAAGGCAAATTGAACTAAATTGCCTTCAGACCGAAGATAAAGAAGCAACGCTGAACCACCTGATGGAAGTGCACATCTTAGGTTTTCAGCGAATCCGAACCGACCAAAAGGAGGAAGGCTGGGGCCAAGAGTTGAAGAAGGCCGATTGGAATTTCAACGCCAACGTCGTTGGCAACAAAAAGGTGGAATGAACCGAAAGGTCCTTCTGTACCTTCAAATCACCAGAGGTGGATGGCATCTATCCAGCGCTTTTAAAAAAGGCTTGAATTTTCTCGTTCCTCCACTGATGAAATGATTTAGGGCAAGCATTGCTCTAAAACACGTGCCATCGGCATGGAAGGATGGTAGAGTGGCCTTCATTCCCAAGCCTGGGGAGGAGAGTTACACTGCTGCAAAAGACACCGGCCGATTAGCTTAACGTCTTTTATCCTGAAGACGTTGGAGAAGCTGTTTGAGAGATATATCAGGGATGAGGTGCTTTTAGCCTACCCGCTGTACAGAGGGCAGCATGCTTTTCAGGCAGGCTGCTTGGTACAAACTGCGCTCCATGCCGTTGCGTAAACATTGGAGCAGCAGCTGGAACAAAAAGGGTATGCTGTGGGCACGTTCTTGGGGTATAGAGAGTGCCTTCAGCAGTACTCCTCCAGATGTCATTTGTCGAGAGGCCTTGAGGTGTGGCGTGCCAGAACAACTAGTAAGCTGGATAGAAAGCATGCTACGCCTAAGGAGACTCGAAAACAGATGGGGCGAAGGCCTAGCTAGAGGAATAGTGCCACGGGGTTGCCCATAGGGGGGTTGTCCTGTCGCCCCTCTTGTGGTGCATTGTAGCGGATGGCCTCCTTCGTAGACTAAATAAAGAGGGGTACTATACCCAAAGATAGAATGATGACTTCGTAACCCAGTTAGGGGGGCTCATCGGGAAACGTTCATGAGTCTTCTAAGGTCGGCGCTGCACATCGTAGAGCTCAGGGGTGCTATTCTTGAGTTCACTCGACGGTTTTTCGTATACGAAAATAGTCGAGTAGTATGAAATCGGTATTCTCGAGTCGTTCGTTCGGTTTCGTATACGAAAATTTTCGAATACTTTGCAACGAGTGGGTTAGAGGCATTCGAAAGCATCATGGTGGCAGGTGGAGAAAGATATGAGGAATAACATAACCTAATAAAACTTATAGAATTCTGCTGTCATGTAATCATGACGTTACGAGACATAATTAACGTAAACGTTATTCAGCTGTTAGATGATGCCAGATGATGCAGCAAGACATGCATATAATAGAATGGGAATTCATAAACGTGATGATCCTTTTGAGTTATATGTATAAATATTTGTATAAATATGATAAATATGTCATGTCCTGGCAAAAGTATCGGATAGGAATTCCTTCTGAACCAATCCGAATTATTCCGGAATTTATATTCGAACCAATCCGAAAAAATCTCTACATTTCGTTCGATTCAAATCGTTTAAAAATTAATCCGACTCAATTCGGTTCAATTCGAACTCCAAAACGAACTAAAGTTTCAATCCAAATGAATCCGAATCAATCCGCACTCGGATTTATATCCACTGAATTTCCAATCCGAATGAATCCGAGTTCGGATTGAATTGGATTCATTCGGATAGATAATCGCTTTAAGTCAATCCGAGTTCGGATTCATTCGTATTGAAAATTTTGTTCGGATTGAGTCGGATTAATTTTTGACCGATTTGGATCGAACGAAATGTAGACATTTTTTCGGCTTGGTTCGAATTAACTCAGATTGGTTCGGATACAGATTCTGGAATGATGCGGATTGGTTCGGAAGGAATTCCTATCTGATACTTTCGCCAGGGTGAAAACACAAGCTGCTCATTTCACATGTGCGATCATCACTACAAATAACTGCAAATGTTTAAATGCCTTGAACTTTAGAATGCGCGGCAAAATGATATAATTATGTTTCACGCTTACTTCTCTACTCAGCATTTGATTGGCCGATTCACTACTTTGACATATCGGCAACGTCGCACTACACTTCGCATACGACTTCGCCTTCGAAAGAACTTCGAGTGGCGTTCAAGAATACCAACCGCACTCGACAATTTTTCGTATACGAAGCAACCGCTCGAAAATTTTCGCATGCGAAAAAAAGTCGAGTGAACTCAAGAATAGCACCCCTGGTGCGATAGCTCTGGGCTCTCGGTAAATCCAGAAAAGACCAACCTGGTCATTTTCACGAGAAATTACAAAGTGCAGAAAGTTGACGCTCCTGTATTCTTTGGCGGGAGGCTGACGTTTTCAGATTCGGTTAAATATCTGGGAGTAATCCTAGATAGCAAACTGAACTGGGCGAAGCACCTGGAGACCTAACGCAGAACGTTTTTCATGACTTTCTGGATCTGCAGGAGAGCCTTTGGGTTCACGTGGGGTCTAGGGCCGAAAATGGTTGCATGGCTCTACTCTGCTGTCCTTAAACCAAGGCTCCTACATACAGCCGTGGTCTGGTGGCCACGTGCGGGACTTAAAACGATGTAGGACAGGCTGCGCCGATTACATACGCTAGCGTTTAGAAGTTTGACTGGAGCAATGAGGACTATGCCCACAGCGGCGATAGGGTTCATGCTTTGCGAAGAACCCCTACATGTTGCGATAACTGCAAGGGCGTTGTTCGCGAGGGGCCGCCTGGCAAGAGTAAATAGATGGACTCGGGGGACTAGGCACACTATGCTCCTAAGTGACATCACCACACTGCCGATTCTAGAGATGAGGCAAGATAAAATACCAAAACGCTTCAACTTCACCAAAGCTTTCCGCGTCTGCATTCCAAGCAGCGATATGTGGAAGCAAATGGTAACACGCTCCTCCAAGGGGAAATCTGGTATATAGATGGCTACAGGAGACAGGGAGGGTCAGGAGCAGGAATCTATGACGGCACGAGAAGGAGGGGGACAGAGATCCCAATTGGAAGACACGCTACTGTCTTTCAGGCGGAGGTCGTGATCGTCCTTCGCTGTGCTGAAACATTAATAAAAGAAAACGCTGCTGGTAGGCAGATTACGATCTGCTCGAACAGCTAAGCGACATTAACTGCAGTAGGGAAACCAGACATAACATCAGAATTCGTTTGGGAATGCAAAATGGCATTAAGCCAACTGGCAGAACAAAAACCAAGTGTCTCTCATATGGGTCCCTGGCCACACAGGAATCAAAGCCAACGAAAAGGCGGACCAGCTGGCAAAACGCGGCGTAGCAAGGAAATACATAGGACCAGAATTGGTACTGGGACTGGCGTCTTGCGGCATCGGGATGACCATCAAAAGCTGGATCTGAAAAAAGCACCGGAAATACTGAAAACGAATCCGGGGTTGCCGACTGGCGAAATCCATCCATAAGGACAGTGGTCCAGATGCTCACTGGGCACAACCACTTGAACTATCATATGCACAAAATGGGGTATAACCCCCGACAGAGTGCAGGAAATGCGGCAGGGATGATGAAACATCCCTGCATTTATTATGCCAGTGCCGGGCATTAGCTAGGCTCAGACAGCAAACCCTTGTGTCCCATTTTATGGAACCTGAAGAAATTACAACGCGATCAGTGATTGGCATACTAGGCTTGATCAAGAGGTCTGAAGTCAATTACTGAGAGCGAATAGTTGAGGGTGTGGCAGAATAGGCTTTATAGCTTGAGCGCCAGGGGAGCTCCAATGGGCTTCCCGCCCGTTTTTAAACTAAACTAATCTAAACTATATATATATATATATATATTTTTCAATAAATTATTATATAAATTATTATTATTCCTTCATATTATTTTCGACCGGTAATCACAAGTAGAAAGTATTTTGCATACTTTGTTTTATTTTTAAAACAAATTAAATATATATTTTCGATTTTATTTAAAAATCTTGATATGATAATAAGGGTAACTTATAATAGCTGTAAGTTTATATTTTTAAATTCACATAATTTTCAAAAAGATCTAGCGGAGAATGATACTTTGACAGACCGGTGGGGGGGGCCCCCCCCCTAAGCGTATAGCCTATTTTGCGACTAACCTTTAAGAAAAGATGTAGACGACGAAAACTAAGAAATCAGAATATAATAATCAACTAATGTATTTCATTGAAATTTATATGTATAATCTTTTACGTTATATGGGAAACGGCGGTTTTCGTATGGATATAATTTATATATAGTATCTATAGACACTATAACGGCTTATTTACAGCTTCGAAAAACTAATATAATTTCTATAGAATATGTTAAAATACATTCGGGTTTCAACCAATTACGTGGAATCTCAAGGACTTTAGTCAGATTTTAAGAGGATGTCAACAGGTTTTATTTTAAAGATTACATCGAATTTCAAATATATTGTTCTATTTCAAGTGATTCCATGGGACCAGTTGAGTGGAGGAGAAATACCAGTACTAGCTGTCAGTACTGTGCCATCCATCGACATATTACTACTTTACAGCTGGCCCAGTACTGACTGTAACTACTGATAGCATACCGAGACAGGAGTTTTCGTCAACGGTTGACGTCATACTCGTTTACTACGGGCACAGTACTGAAACGCGTAACTGATGAAATACAGACGTGAGTGTTCAGCCAATAGTTGGCGTTGTATTGTCTCTTCACTGATATGAATTACTGGTGATTTACCGGCACGGGAGTTCCGCCGACTGGTACCATGACCAGTACCAATAATACGTATTGCTCCAGTCCTCGTCAAAGACTGCTAGTCAATACATAACATTGTTATCATTGGGGTACCATGCCAGTACCATGCCAGTAGTCATGTCCGTATTTTACCAGTTCCGCGCGAGTGAATAAAACCACCCCCCGGTGGTACTGGCGCTGTACCATGCAAATGGTAAATTTTCCCCTGGGAATCTAAACATTTATAGCGATTTAAAAGTTCGGGTTTTGGTAAAATCTATAACAAATTAATTTAAATGGAAAGGTATAAGAGTTATACATGCATAAAATATTCAAAATTCATTTTCATGTATCTTTTAAACTTGATTTATATATAAAATATACAGGAAATCAATTTTACGTAAACTGGGAATCCCATTTATGTATCTCGAATTTACGTAATTCCTAGAACTGATGGCCTCGGAATTTGGCGACGCAGAGAGCGCGGGAGGCGCTGCTCAGTCAAGCGTGACAAACAGAAAGAGGGGCTCACTCTTCGTGCGTTAGTTGCATCAGGTTGCGTCATGCATTCAAATCAAAAAGAAATGATTCACCTGGCCCTGTCTGTTTACGTTCGAAGCGAGCGAATTTTGTGTTCGCTTTAAGTGAAGGCCATTTAGGACCATGCTCGAAACCGCACTCAAATGCGATTTTCAGTGTATAACTTTTTCACCTGGGTGGAAAAGGTGAAAAAGGATCGTAAATCCCTTCCTTGCAGTTTAGATTGTTGCGCAAACATTTTACAGTATGATGTATAAAATATACTTCGTAAACACGTACTACAAGGAAGGTGTTCATGATTTTTTCTAATGTTTGATAACGTGACACATCTAAAATACAGATAAGACCATTGAATTTCGGACTGCCGTGCTCAGAAGGGCCTCCTACAAATTTCTGAATCAGCGGCGGTGGCGAGATCTCTTTATAATATAGAAAATTTAAAAACAAATTGTTATATATACAATGAGAACTGCTCTTCTAAGTACACATTTTTTGACTTGAATTATTGGGTTAGCTGTAGAGAATCCTGGTTTACCACCACTGTGTTAAAATGCAGATCTATTGAGCGGTGGATACCTACAGGACATTCCATAACTTCGGCTGAGGTCAAGTTCTCAACCATGCCGCTGTCTATGTTTATTTTCGCCCGGGGCTTTTTCCCACGTTTATTATATATTCCACTAAGACAACCAAAAGTCTCCAATATTGCAAAAACGTCGCCATTAGCTGTTGTTAATACAATTTGTTCTGTGATCGGTAGCGGCCCAAAAACTTTTCTTTTTCCTAGTCGTAGAATTGGTGAATCGGGATGAAAAGTGTATCTTCGAAATTCGAATCGCTGGTTCGCATTAGTAAGGGGAATAAGCCGAATAAATCCAAGTTGTCCAAGTGCATATCCAGGTCCATATCCAAGTACCTGATAATCAGAAGCTCTGAATAGAAGAGACCTAGCAGGAGGAAGCCCAGCAAAAGGAGGCCTGGCAGAAGAAGGCGTGGCAGGAGGAGACCTGGATCTGGCACGTTGAGGAGGCTGGGGCTCGGGCCTGGCTAAAAACTGATGTACGCGACCAGAACTAGAAGAAAAAGGTCGGCAACGACCCGGGCGAGGAGTATCAAGCCAATCTCCACCGGATTGTGAACTTAATTCTGCAAGAAGAAATAGAGGATTAATTTTTTTTTTCAAAGAACTCAATCTTATGTTGGGATACAATGAACCCCTCTTGTGACAATACGCTGAGAAAATTGATTGTGAAAAGATTCCGCAAAATTTATGTGAAGCTGGGTCATAGAGCCATGTGGGGAAACTTTTCAATGCAGTTGAGTAAAACGATTTACAATCGATCTATTCAGAAAAATAAAAAAATAAAATTTTCGTTTGGTATCAGGACTTAAACGCTGGGCCCTTAGGATTAAAATTCAACATTCTAGTGATCACTGCGCTACGAACACTGATAACTATTTTTTCTTTTTCAAGTATTTGACTTCAAATCAGTCACCCCTTCGCGCTCCGTTTCCCCTTCCAATTCTCCTCAAATAACCGCTAGTTTTACTCAATTTTGGGTATTCTTTCAAAGGTAATAGGAGACTTTCAAAAGTTTTATTATATAAACACGCAACAAAGCTTCAAACTCTACCAAAATAATGTTAAAATTTTCCCAAAATAATAGCCATGAAATTGCATTTTTTGGGAAGTTATAGAGGATTTTTCTGACGAAAAAAAACAAATGGACATTTTGACATTTTTTTAAACCACGCACTCCCACTTCGACATAACCTGAAAGTTTTTTATCCGTATTTTTGGTCAGAATTTCTTGAGATTTTTCATTTTCATTAGCCTCACTGACCTTTATAACACATATTTTTTGGTTCATCATTATTCAAGCGATTGTTTAACCAAATAACGTCGAGAACCGTCCAATAGATCTTTTTTAACGACGAATAAACGAGAAACGCAAAAAGTTAATTTTATCTCACGGTGCCTTACGTTTTAAAGAATTTAAAGCGAAGTGTACTTTATCAACTGAAATCTCTATTTATTAATTATAATGAATAACCGCCCTCGCAGCATGAGATAACGACGGGATATCCCATTTATCTCCCAGGACATCCCATTTATGTCCCAATTTTATATGTCAAGGATGTCCCCAAGATATCCCAATTCTATAATTTGGTATATTCCTGGAAATTCAGGTATATCTACAATATTAGGTATTTTTCCGAAGATTTTGTACAAAGTATAACATTATAAAGTACAAGAATTGTAGAATCCCCTCTAAAGTCTCTTCCAGGAAAATTCCATCGTGGCTATCAGTGTGCGAAAACTATCGGGCAATTATAAGTGACGATTTAACAAAAGTGAAACATTTCTCGAATATTCGTCCCGGATTATAATATAATCTCTTTTATATTGTATAAACCAACACGGTATACATTAATTTGATTATTTTATTTCGTAAGAACTGATTTTTCCGTTATACACATAGCGAAAAGTTCGATCACCAAACTGCACAAATTAGAGGTTATAGATGCAAAAGAAACCGAATATTCGAGATTTGTATAAAGCGGTCTTTTATCAAACGGATTATTTTAAATCTTCATGCCTTTAGGCATTCTACATATATTAATGAATATACATTCCAAAAATACTGAATTCCATTGCCAAAATTGTATATATCCCGCACAGGATATTGTGCGGATATCGTACGGGGCGGAAATGTCGATATCCTTGGAATATGCCATGGATATCCCAGGGGATTTTTGGGACGTTTTTCAGGATATCCCATGTCCCGCTAAGATATCCTAGGGATATGCCAAAGATATCATATTCTTGTGAGGGCGTGCACAGTTGGGAGGATAACATCTTTGCACGTATAAGTTTCATCATGCACAGTTGGCAGTGTATCATCTGTGAACGTGCACAGTTGTGAGGGTAATATCTGTGCACATATACATTTCATCATGCACAGTTGTCTTGTATAGATTCAAATTAAATTCATACTTTTTTTTAATAAACCCAGATATACTTTGGATAAGAATAGTCTTTGTGATAGAATGGGGATTAAATCGGATGAATTGTTATTTGCCGCAACCTTAAAAATGTTTTCAAAACTGTGTATTATGTTATTATACTTACCAATAGAATAAACTACCAAGTATATGACTAAAGTATAAACGATTTTCATATTTTAATATTAGAGGAAAAATAATAGTCAACAGTGTTCTTAAACACTGTTCAAGATTACTTGTAATCTGTATTCGACTGCTTCATGAGGGTAAAAAGTTGTTATCTGATCAATTATATGTCCCTCAGGCTTATCTTTCTGAGATTATATTTTATATTTGGAGATTGTATTTGTATTTCATAAGTAAGGTTTAGGGGAAAAAATTAATTACTAAGTTTGTTAAAGATAATGTCACAATTTATATAATATTTTGCGTTTTAGAGAAAGCCTGTGTTTACAAGGAAATTTTATGTACAGTAGGACTCGTCGCATCGGAACTCGCCGCATCGAAATCCGCGGAGGGTAATAATTCACGAAAGTTCACCGGTCAATTGTTTTGTTTAGAAACGTAGTGTAACTGCATTGAATCACCATGGCAAATGAAGAAAATAAAAAAGACTATGATCGAATTAATATACATCAGAAAATTGAAATCATTGATCGATCAGAGGCAGGCGAAAGTCGCGACTCGCTTGCAAAAACATACATACTATCGAAGTCCGCTCTCCACAGGATTCTCTCAGGAAAGGTTAGAATCCGAGATTATCGGGAGAAAATCAAAGAGTCTAGGAATGGCAAGGAAAAACTTGTTATAAATTATATAGAGAATACACAATTTGAAAACCGTTTATATGGGTGGTTGCAGAGAAAAAGAAGTGCCGGGCAGCCTTTGAGTGGCTCTATTTTAAAAGAAAAAGCTCTTCAATTAAACAAAGAACTCGGCAGATCAATTTCAAATTTCATTTTCTATTGCTTTTGAAATTGGATATTACTAAATCATATCATTCAAGTTCCGTATAGATCTTTTTATACAGCTAAATTTCAAAATTAGTAAATATAAAACAACTGTTAAAATGCTTACAGGTAATAGAGGACATGCATAATTGCTATTTAGCTGTATAGTTGAAACTTGCTGTTTCAATGAAAAACTTTTGAGAATAATATTCCTAGTTCGTAATTTAAACGTTAAGTCACATTTTTTACTGAAAAAGAAAGTACTTTTATTTTATTTATTTACTTAATTCTCTACCCTGTTATTAAAAACATTCAAATGTAAAATTTGATTATTGACAAAAGTATATCTATATTCTCCACATGTGTCTTTATTGCCAATTATCTTCTAAAAACAAATAATTTAGATTCATGACATTTTCTAAACTTGAGGCAAACGTACTTAATTTTATTCTGAATATGCTTCAATAATTTGTAAAAAAAGTTGAGTTTCTTGTGAAACATTAAGGACCCTGCAAATTTTGAGATACGGCACTGTCAGGAGGTGTACCTAAGATTTATTTCTGCTACCTGCGCGATCGAAAGAGGAGACACGAGCCGTCCCGATACGACGAGTCCTACTGTAGTGTCTACCAGTGCCGGACTGGATACCCAAGGGCGCAGCATAGCACGGATATCCGGTCAAATTAGCATTTTTGCTAAGACTCGACGATACCAGCAATTTTGTTTGCTTTTAACGTTTAGATAGATGTACTATTGAAGCTTATTTACCCTTGAGGAACTTAAAGAAGAGCCTTTCTTGGTATTAACATATAAATATAAATTGCAAACAAAATTTACATGTTCGCGTGAATTGTTCTTTTCGCGGGCAAAAGATAGCAAAAATATGTATACAAGTTGATTTTTAGACGATGAAATAGGCTTTCAAATGAGCTTGTATCGAACTTTTTATGACTAATGGTTTATGATATTTGAATTTATTAATTAAGGGTACGTTTCGCCGGTAAAATTCTGTCAGACTGAATACATATTAATTCTCTTGGAGACCGTAGAAACTGAAGTCAAATTAATCGTATTTAATGCTGTAAGTCAAGCAGGAAAGACAAAGTCGAACAAATTCTATTCATTGAATGGAAATTGGAAGCAAACCTGGAAATTGGAAGCAAACCAATTCCACTGAATTTTGTCCAAAGTTGAATTCAACTTAATTCCATCTAACGAGTGGAGACCGATACCAAACCAATTGCATTGAATTCAGCTCATGTGTAATATCGTCGTATACCACACAGCCGTAGTCAAAGAAAGTGAGAAAGAGGATTTCAATTAGGAAGATACGAGTTGGAGTAGGAAGTGATTCTTTAATTTTGTTAAGCTGTTGGAGGACTCTAAAGGTTTTCCTCGAAATATCCAAAACTTGTTCATTCCAAGTAAGAGAGCGATTAAGAATATAGCCCCAATCTTTCGCAGATTCCACAAAGGGGATGATACGCCCAACGAACAAAAAAAGGAGGTAGGGTTGCAATTGTTTCAAGTTATGGAGAGAAAGAAGGTCCTATGATTATCGTCATAGTTTAAGGAGGGTTGAGAGTAAGGACACTTGTCAAGGCAGCTGCACCACCAGATCGATATCCTCCGGTACCTTTTGGAGTAAGCCAGAGTGAGAGTGAGAATAGACCCAGAGAGGTGAAGCTTAAAGTCGTCAGCATTTTTGTGACAGTTGCAGTGTTGAAGTTCGCTACCAAGTTCAGCGGTATGAATATTAAATAGAGTGGGTGCAAGGCTGAATCCCCGAGGGACACCGCTCTTAATCTGCCCACGATCAGACCGCTCGCCATTTTTACTTTTTCGGAAAGATTACACAGATAATATTCAAACCATTTAACAACTATATTTGAGAGGTGAAGTGATTCGAGCCTAGTCACGAATAAATTATAGTTAACTGTATCAAACGCCTTAGATAAGTCAAGAAGGACAACAGCCGTTATTTCTCTTCTATCAATTGCCAGTTTCAGGTCAGAAGTTACTTTAAGTCGATTAAATTATTAGTTTCAAGGGGTCCCATAAGTTGTTAATGGACAATGTGCTCGAAAGGTTTAGACAAGACACGGAGGATGGATATAGGACGGAAGTCTTTGGGAGATGTAATGTTCGATATTTTAGGAACAGTTCGAATAATCGTCTCTTTCCAGGTATAAGGAAATATTTCCACCTGTAGAGATGCATGGTAGATGTGCAAAAGAATAGGGCGAATGATATGTCAAGAAAAAAAAAATTTGTACCATCAAAAGTAGAGGTAACTGAGGATGGGAAAGGAGTGGTGTTTGCAAGGACTTTGTAATAAAGAGAAGCAAGATGTTTTCATTTTTATTCCTGTTTTTGAGAGAATTTAATTTTAAGAACATTAATTCTTTTTCAGTCTGAATTGGTGTCTCAAGTTCATTCCAAATTGCGCAATCATTCCGATTGTTTTCGCGCAAATCTGAAAAAACTTTTCATTCCGCCTGAATCCGTTTGATAACAAAATGTCATTCCGAATGGCATTGAATGACTCCGTACTTCAACCAGAATGATTGTACATTAGTATGAGTGAAACTTTAACTCCACCTGAATATGGCGCAATACACAAGCTCATTCCGAATGATTCCGTTGCGTTCCACTCTCAGTCTGAATGATTCCATATCGAAAATTTTCGTTCCTTATGAATCCACCGCATGATGCGAGCTCATTCCGAATGATTCCGTGCTATTCCTTCTGCAGTCCGCATAATTCCGCACTCATAAGAATGAAAACTCCATTCAGCCTGACTCAGTGCCAAGGCGCAAATTCATTCAGAATGGTTCCGGCCATTCAGCATTCATTCTGAATAATTTCAAACCGATTGGAATAAAATTCTCATTCCGATTGAATCCATTATATGACGCGAGTTCATTCCGCTTTATACCGTGCTATTCCGAACTCAGTCCGAATGATTACTTATCAGAATATAATTTTCATTCTGTTAGAATCCGCCGGAAAACTCGATCTCATTCCGATTGATTCCGTGTCATTCCAAATTCACTCCAAATGATTCTGCTTTATCAGAATACAATGCCCATTCCGCATGAATCCCTCAGATAACGCTCGCTTTATCTTGCGGGTTCAGATGAAATGGGCATTGTATTCTGATAAGTGCGTAATCAATCGGAATAAGCTCATATATATATATATTGAAAAATTAAAAAAGGGCCACGTCTCATGACCGTGAGATGGGTGGCCACAGGATACGACAAAATTACAACGGCAGGCCGGCTAAACCATCGTGTGTCTTGAGCATACAAAGCGGCCCAAGAATGGCAGCTTTCTGCATCCATCTTGCAAGTGCCTTGGCATATTTTTGGCACGCGGGTATGGCTTTAAGATTACGAACCAGTGATAGTTTTGCACCTCCGAAACCATCGATCACAAGGAAAATTACTACAACCGAATATTTTAGATGCAGTCGTAGCAGCTCCCTTTTAATGTCTTGATACCTCTCCTCCTTTTCCTTCTCCTTGGCAGTGATGTTGTAGTTGGCCGGAGACAAGAATTTGATCACGAATATAGTTCTTTTCTCGAAGTTTTGGAAAACGATATCAGGCCTCGAGTGTGCAACGGATACTGCTATCCAAAAATCGTAGTTCCAGAAAATTTGGCACTTCTCGGTTTGGACATTTAACTCTATCTCCATCGGAGCGTTCGTCAGACCAGTGTCGCGGCCAACACCGTATGAGAGACAAAGATAGTAATGAAGGACTCTTAGGGCCGCATTATGTCTGTAGCGATACATCGTTCCCGTGTTAGTGGAACACCCGGATAGTATGTGTTCTAGTAGGTACTCAGCGCGTGCATGAAAAGCTCTGCATCTATCGCTGGGAACTTCTTGACGTAAAATGCGGTCACGGCAGTGTTGCCAGATCGCGCGATTAATCGCAAATTGGGCTGGTTTAGAGACTCTGTGCGCGACTGAAATTGGTGATTGGCAGCAAGTCGCAATTTGGGCTACTTAAGTGCGAGATACCCGCGAATTGGGCTATTTTGCGATTGCAGCCCCAACGTCGGCTACTGTGCTCTGGTTAGTCGAGACTTTAGCGCCAACAGCGATCGCAACGTCGGCCATTACACTGTTGAGCATGCTTTCCATCCATGAGCCGTGTGACTCCGATGCTCTTTCGAAGTCGAAATCGAACGAACCTCTCTTTCTATCTCCACACGTTAGAAAAAGAGGTCCGTTCGATTTTCGACACGGTATCGGAGTCCCACTGGAGGTACTGAGCTAAGAAGACAGCGTCACCACGTAGCTGGTTCTCAAACCACACCGCCCCCCTTTCCTTGGAACGAAATTGTGAAAGTCGCTACTTTGGGCTACTTCAAGCAGAAAATGCGCGATTTTGGGCTATTCGAGCGTGCGCGATTTTCGTGCGACTCGGGCACACCCAACCTGCGACTTGCTTAAGCAGGGATCTGGCAACACTGGGTCACGGTATACGAAGGTGGGAATGACACCGTCCTGACATACGAAAATGAAACTTTCTGTACCTGAATTAAGTTCTGATGATCTTAGGAGGGCAAAAGTTTGCTCCTTCAACAAGGATAATCTTCTACACTTCCGTGAATGTTTCCGTCCATTTTCTTATCGAGTCACTGTTGGTAGCATTTTTCAACCTATGTTTCCTTTCCTTCGGCTTTTAGAAGTGAGGCATCTAGATGGAGTAATGCACTTTCCTCACTTCTGATGTTAAAATTCAGGTCAAGAGTATCGGCCGACTGCTCCGCGACTTTGTAAAGGGACGCTCCTTTGCCAATTATCTCGTGTTTCCTGACCATTTTTAGGAGAGGATCTCTGCTGATATTTGACGAGAAACATACTGAACGCAAAAAAGTGTCTTTCAATCTTCAGAATTATTGTCTCGGCTCGCCCCGTTTCCACGAGAGTATCAGTTCAACCGAGCGATGACGAGTGCATTTGCCACTTGCAAAATAACTTTTTTTTTTTTTATTCTGCTTATTTTCAATGAAAGCAGGAGTATGTCACGCCAGTCATTGCAGCTGATTGCTGTAGCGCAGATTGCCTTTCGCCAAATTTTTTGCTCAAATTTAAATTCGTCACAAAACAAAAGTATCAAATGAACAAAAATGGCCGCATCAGTGATTCATTTTTTGACATTTTATTGAATTTCGTGAAATATAAAAGTGATATATGTGATACAATTGTACTACGTACAATGTGATGTATCATGATATTTGATAAAAATCAAAAGTGTAAACTATAGGAGGCCATCTTTGCATTGTGTTACATTGTGACTGTGACGTTGCAATTTTATTGCAAGTCACAAGCTATTAATTTTCAGAAGTTCAATAATTTTTAAGAATTCGATTTAGTTGATTTTAAAATATAAAGATTTAACCATAGTTCCTGAATCCGCAAGCTGCATGGTTTTCCAAGACTATGGTTTATCCAATTTAGTTCCTTTATTATTAAGAATTGATTTTGCCTGTTTTCTTTTTTATTTATGTATTTCCTGAGTAATCCAACTATCCTGAAGAAGCCTCATCCATCCTGACCTACCGAGAAACTTCAAGAAGCATTTGGGACGCCTTTTGTCGATCGGAGTTACTCACATCCTTTGTAACTTCCCGCCAAACCTACTGCTGTGTGCCAACCTGATCCTATCCTTCTAGTCGTACCCCAAAACCTATGGAATATTTTTGGAATGCTTTGGGGAATATTACTGCCGATTATTTATGACGCCCCCTTCAACTTATCTACCTTGGAGTGGAATTCAAAAGTTCCAATTTGGGAAGGTTTATTGTCGATCCCCGGCAATGCGAGTGGGACCTCTTTAGCTCAGGCCCGTATCATCAGTGTCAACGTTCTCGGTGATAGGGACTTTAAATTTGATGGTTCAATAAAGTCCTAGTATCCGGCTTGGTTGTGCAGATAATTCGGAGAGGATGTCTTGGACAATAATTCAACATCTTGTGGACGAAATTGATTGGTTATGATCTTCGAATTTCAGCAGAGAATATTTTGTTTGGACACAGCATCCCGAACACCTACGTCTAGTCACATCCCTGAGGGTCCTTTTCTTCTGTTTAAAACATTCCCTAGTAACGCCAATCAGATCACCCTATTTCAACCAATCAGGATCAAGTCGGTTGCCAAAGAAGAAAGCACTGCTGGGAAAAACCTTCATCTTTCGTCAAGCAGTTTGCGGAGCAACCTCGTCGTCGTTCCGTTTTAGTTAATTTTTCGAGTGTTTCAAAGTATCTTTTATTTAGTGACTTTTAGTGTGCCAATACGGACTTTGAGAGTATTATCGAGTGCAATCATCAATAATCTTGAAAGGTATAATTCATTCTATATCAAGTTCTGAAAGGACGCTTTTTTGATAGATTTTGTGTGGATCCCTTTCCTTTGTTTTTGAGAATTTTAGAGTTAATTTGGTCACATAAAATTATGAAGCCTTCCTTGACTGAATTTATTAATTCCTCGTGCATTGTGTTATATTCTGTCCCATGGTTTATTTATTGTGTTGTTTCCCTTTTTGTTGTTGACCCATTCCCTGATTTAAGTACCTATACATATAATCTTTAATTGTATTTTTGCCAAAAATGTGTTTTACCCAAAACATATATTCGTTGCCCTGATTGTCGCTGACCTTCCCGACACGCTATAGCTTATTAACCCTATTTGTCAAGTTTGCGTTTGGTCTTGGAAAACCAGACGGAAGATCCCATTTCGTTTTTAGAAAATAATCCCTTCATATTGTGAAAATTTTGTCTTCCCTTAAGTCAATTGTTTCTTCGTACTTTGTTAAAGAAAAATAATTTAATCCATCCATTTTGTGAAATTGTAGTCTTCCCCTTGAATCAATTGTTTCTTCCCTCACTTATTTTTTTCCAACATCCAAATTGTAAATGAAAAATTATTCTGTTTTAATCAAATAAAATATTGTTTAATCCACATATCTTTAATTTATTTATAAATTTATATTTAATTGAAAATTGTCGTTATATGACTCGGATTACGCCAAAAAAGCAAAAAGTACAGATCTTGACCTACAAAATTCGAAAGAAGACGAAGATGACAAGGAAATATAATTACTTTTTTACTGTTCCGAAAAATTGTGTTTCTTTATGGCAAAAAGCCACGGTTTAAAAATTGAATTAAAAGGACCTGATGGAAGAGCTCTTGGGGCAAGCATTCGTTTCCTAGTAATATTCATTTGCTTTTGATTGGATATACGCTTATAAATTAATTTTTGATTTCTAAGCTATGATATTTTTCTGTATTAAAAACAATTTCTAGAATATTTCATTCACACTACAATGTACATATTTCTATGTGAGGAAGTTGAATAAAAGTTTTATTGATTTTACAATTATTATTCGTACTAAGAAAACAGTGAATTAAAATGTTTGGAGTATAAGGAGCGCAAAGATTTTGCACTGTTAGGTTTCTAGATATCAAAGGCCCCGTTTGAGAAAAGGAGCCATACCATCACTATTTTTAAACAGGCTTGATGAAGATAATGAAAAGATGTAGTCAAGTAACCCTGGGGAGCCCAAAATTTTAAAAAGAAAACTGTTGTCGGATAATGGTGAGCAATAATAATAATTGTAATAATAATGAGATAATTAAATAATTGTTAGATAATTTATTATTATATATTTTCTTATTGAATAATTCTTCAGGCATTCCAGAGAAAAAACAGGCTTTAGTAAAACATGAAGAGACGCTGATGGAAGTGAGGGTCTATAATTTTCAAGAAATCCAAAATGAGAGTCAGTACTTAATAAAAATCGAAGAGAAGATCGTAGCTTTAGATGTTTCTTCCGAAAATCTGGAGAAAATACAAACATTAATTGCAGGTGACGAAAATTTGGTCAATTTCCTGTTAATGGCCATACCGTAAAAAATACCGTGAGAAATGTCAAACTTCTTCCTGATAAAATAAACCTCGTCGAAGTTTTATTTACTTTCATATATGAGAATCAAAGTAGTGTGAATTTTCCTTCAGGATGGTTGCGACATCACGTGGAAACTAATGACTTACAAGTCATAGAATTTGTTGAACAAATTGCAATTAATATGATAATGTTATTTTAAAAACACTGAGTAAAACGAGTTGTCATCGGAAAAGATATGAAAATATACATTTTCTTTATCGAAAAACTCATACGATCAGATAAGTCGCAGATGCCTCAAAGAGGCAAGTAATGTGTGATATATGCCAATCAGCGAAACGTCTTCAGAAAAAGATAATACGTCTACAGAACGCGGAAAATTTAGAAAATTTAACTATGATTGCAATCTTTGAAGATAAAGAATGTTTACAATGATTAGGAACTAAACTGAAAGTCATAGCTTAATCTAAAGATACAGCCATAAGGTGCTTAAATGCATCAAGAAAAGAATTGCAAGAATGCAAGAATGAAATAGCTCGCAAGGATAAAACAAGACTATCCGAAGCGCTAAAAGGTTTAAACATCACCGATAAAGAACAGCTTGCAATAAATGAAATATTTGCAGCTGCAAAATTAAAAAATCGACATTATTCAGAAGAATAAATTTTACTCAGTATGCTTTTCCACATGCGATCTCCCGCTCCCTATAGACTAATAAGAGAAACCTCAGTTTTACCACTGCCTTCAGAAAAAACTCTTCGACGGTAATTAGGTTTATTGTTTAGGAATGACTTTTATATAATTTTTTAATTCTGTTGCATACTAGTTTAGCGACTACATATTCAAACTTTTTTATATTTTATTGGAGGTACTTATTACTCATGGAGACACCTGGTGGATTCAATCCTAAGTTTTTCGAATTACTAAAGAAACATTTTAAAGTAAAATCATCCTTACAACGTGAGGGAATTCTCCTACTAGATTACATGGAATTCGCAAAAGTATAACAATTGATGATAAAACGATGACATTCACAGGCTTAACAGATTACGGACAGAACGTTGAACATCAAAGGGACCCCAGAAATAAAATTAGCCCAATTGATATTACAAGATATTGTTCTCCTTGAACAAGCTGGGCAATTGTTTATGGTTTAGTATCTGACGGAGCCAGTACAAACCGAAAATTCTGGTCGGAAATGGGTGTATGTCCAGAATTAGGGGATGGGTTTGAAAACTAATTTTCTCATCCGAGTGCGGAAAATCGAAAAGCCTTCGTTTTCTCTGACACGCCTCATTTGATAAAATGCGTTCGCAATCGTATGTTAGAAAAGGAAGACTACAAGTAATGAATTACATAATTAAAATAATAATTACATTCAGATGTAAGGTAATGCGCATTGAATCCAAAAATAGTTTTTAATAATCACTACTTTAATTGCATTAGGTTTATCCCGATGATGATCCTATTTTATGGCAACACTTTACCATCATGTATGAGACTGATAGTCGATCACGTAAGAGAAGGTGTCGAAACTTGTCAAGAAGCCACGTAACCAACTTAGTAGTTTTGCAAAAATACGGGTCTGCTTAGCTGTTAAGGTAAGTTGATCAGTAAAGATTGATCTTATAAATAGACTATTGGATGCATTAAATAGAACGGACCCTCTGACAGAAATACGAGATAATAACTGTGAAAACTTGAAAGTACATTTTTTCTGTTGAATTATAGCTTAAATCTTATTGATAATTATAATTATTATTTTTAAGACAAGTGAATTTATTGTTTTAGGTTATGCAAGAATTTCTTGACTCGTTAAATGAATGGAAAAAAGAGTTGTGGATGGAATCTTAGATGCAACTGATTGAATGAATGCAATGTTGGATACGTTCTAACTAAAAAGATAAATCAAGACTCTTTGGAGGTTGGTTTGTTTTTTAAATTCAGCAAATAAATTAAAATTTGCAATTATATATTGTGTGAAAATAAAAATTCGTTATGTTTTATAATTAGAATTAATTCTTGTGAAAACTTTTTTTCCTTATTTTATATTTTGAGTATATGGGGCTATAATATTACATAAAATGTGATCAATTGGGCTTATTTGAAATGCAATTAATATAATAGAAATAAGTTAATATCAATTAAGGAAATTTGAATATTAATCAAATATTAATTACCAACAGGAAATAAAGTGGAACAGAATTTGATAATCTGACAGAGAAGACATGTCATTTTATTTTAAAGGAGCGGTTAGAGACCTGATGTTTCTTAGAAGTTCATTTTGAAATTTTCAACAACAAAAAATGTGCCACTGGACAATGAACAATCTTCTCAGAACTTCAGTGAACCTCGTTTAAACCCCCCTAATTTGAAAGTTTTTAGTTTAATTAAAGTGATCGGAGAATCATTCCCGAGATTTCGCGCGTACAAATACGCTTTGAAATGGTACTTAATGACTTAAACGAAAAAGCGTTTTTCATATTTCCTTGTGCTGAGAATGTGGACGAAGTAATTCCTTTTATCGTTAAAAAATACTTGCAAACTCGAATGAGCGAGTTTGTACAAGGTCATGTGGCCAGCTTGAAAAAAGAGAATTTCCCAAAGAAAAAGGCAGCAAAACTTTGTGCGACGTAAAAACACAGGAGTTCAAAATAAGGAGTAGTTATGCTATCAAAATGTATAAGTAATTCTTCGAGGGTATTTTCAATAGGGCAAGAAAACTATAGGGTCATGTAGCAAATTTAAGTAAAAATTGTGTACGAAAATATTTGTCTAGTTAGATAAATGTGTAATAAATTGCTATGAAATAAAAAATATTGATTTCGTAATTTAACGCCTCCTTTACATTCCATAAACTACTCTAAAGAACAATTTTTTTAATTTAAGGTGAGTGCACCGCAGTTAGATGTGCGTAGCACAAATATTATCTGTGCACTTACACACTTGGTTTATTTAAAAAATTGTATTTCATAAATGTCACATCAAAAATTAATAAACTTCAATAAAATTTAAAAAGAGTCATATTCATTCTCATATGATATTTAATCTTTCAATTTTTTATATAATTTTTATCCACAAAAGATATTTATGCTTCTTTGAACCGTTATCAAATTTAAACAATATTCGAAGAATCATAAAATTCTTAATATTTAAATCAACGGTTGGGCGAAAGGCGATCAGCGCCGCATTTATACATTTTGCCCGCTGACATGTTGGGAACTATAAATCATAATAATTGTGACAGCTCCCTGATGAAAGTAAATGTGGTTATATATAGAGAGAATATATATTTTTTCTCAACGTAACAGCTTTAATTATTATCTGCGTGCGGCGACAATTTGAAATATAAAATAATAATAAATGTATCATATCATGAAGGGAATCTATATGGCATATAGGTATATATAATTATATATACAATTAAATATATTTAATCGCACCACCTTTCTGCAACAATTACGAGTCATTCGGGAAATCACAAACGAGGGCCTTGAAACGACACAATGTATTGCAGCGTGAGTTCAAACAAAGTTCAAAAGAGAATGTTCTCTAACCTTAGAACACTATCTGGATCTTAGACACATGTCGCTGGTACGAGATCAACCAGCATTTGTTTTCTATCTAACAGTTTTTCAGATCGCTTTTGATATCTTATTTTTGTATTCATTTCTGAATAATTGCTAATGATTTTTGGAACGAATTCTTATATTTTAGATTTTTCTTAGATCTGTAAAAATTTTTTTTGTAACATGTGTATTTTATGATGTTTTGGGTTGGTTCAAGAGGCTCGTTGAAAATTGTGTCACTTGTCCTGGCGAACGAAAAGCTATAAAAATAAAAAGGGTCTTTTCTCCCCCTCTCTCTCTCTTAAAAGTGGGATGGAATGATTTCTAAAATCTGGCATGCCTTCAGTGTTTTCGTGTTAAAAAAGAAGGTTAGTTTTCCTCGGGATTTTGAATACTTCACCACGTTATTTTTTTTTTGTTTGCTAGTGATATTTTCAATTAAAATAATTGTTACCTTTTTTTTTTTTTTAATATAAATTAAAATAAAATTGCTATGTTTTTTCGAGACTGTGTTTGTGACGTTAAACAGCTTTTCACCTGAAGTTAATTGAGTACCATTTTTCTTTTTCTAGTTTTAAAATAAATCCTTGAATAGATCGAATTTTTAATATTTTTTCAATCTTATTTTAAATAATAAATTCTATATCTTGGTCATTTTTTCACTAATGAATGCAAATTTGGATCATAAGAATATATTACAAATACCTTGTAGTTTCCTATAAATAATCCCTGATGAGGGGGTCTAAATTGGCCCCGAAACATGTTGGTTCCCTGGTAGTATAAAAAAGACGGATAAAGGAAAAAGTGAGAGGTTGGTTTTGGTTGACTTTTTCTCTTTTTCTCCCTCTTTTTTCTTTTGGTTATTTTTGTCTCTAATGAGCCGAAAAGTGAGGTAGTTTAGAAGTCTGTTTTTAAATCTGAATTTTTTCTTGCTCACTTTGCATAAAATTGTTCATGATAAAATAGATTTCTGTTCGATCTTAATTTAAAAAAAAAAAAAAGTTCGTGCTGTTTCCCAGGAGGGAAGTTCAACGACCAAGCTAAGAGTTGTCTGCGGCGCATTAGCAAAGTTCAAGACCAGCCTTTCCTTAAATGACACGCTCATGGTAGGACCCCAACTTCAAGATGATATATTCTCAAACCTTCTTCGATTTAGATTTCACAATTATGTATTAACAGGCGATATAGGAAAAATGTATCGACAATTTAAAATTCGGGATGATAGGAAATTCCAACGAATCCTGCCGAGACGCAGCGGAATCATCGTTCAAACCTTTGAGTTAAACACAGTTAATTTCGGAATTAGTTCTTCCCCTTACCTCGCAATTCGTGCACTTCGGCAGCTAGGGTGCACCACGAGGAAGCAATCCACACTACACCCCATAGGTTTGTACAGAACCTAAGGCTACTTATTAACTATTCGTAACCTACTTTAAAACTATTAAACAACTATCTACAAACTGTTTTCTTCATGTTATATAATGTATCATGACTATTGAAAAATGCATCCTTATGGCAGTAGTTGAAACCTGTGGGTTATCCAGTCTCTGTTGCCTTTTTTGATATTGAAGTGTCAGTTACCTTTATTTATATTCAAGTGTATTTTCCCCTGGTCTGCATCGTTCTTGTTTAATTGTCAATCAGTTCTTATGTACCGTGATATTTTTATAGTATTCCTTTGTTTTCTGACGTTTTTATCTCAATTGATAGTCAATTATTTGTCGTCTATCGTGAGAGTTGAACGCCAGTCTCTTGTTCTACGTTATGTTAGTGAGTTAATTAGGTATTTAATGTTATGACGTCACTAGGCAAGATGTCTACACGTCGAGGGCCAAGCAATAATGCCAATTGCATTAGACGAAACTTTATTTTTATAATAACTTCGGGGGAAAATGATTTTTCACAATAAGTGTATTTGGATATTATTTTTTATTTTTAAAAAGCTATTTACTTAAATAATAAAATCACTAACATTTTTTTAAACCGATTTTACTAATAAAGTTTTGACCCATGCAATTGGTACTATTGTTTGGCCCTCGGCGTGCAGACATCGTGGATTTCCCCCACCTAAACTGAAACACCTAATAGTTTTGTCTAGTTTGACCCGCGATGGTCAAACACCCACGATTCGACTCGTGTGATTGCCGAGCTCGCTGCGATCGCGCAGCAAACTTCACACTCGTCTGGAGTCACCTACTTCTCTCACTGGATGCACAATATACTATTATTTCGTCAATAATATGAAAATACAAGCTACATGAAAATCTTTCTTCCCCTGTGGTATTCTGTCTTAGTTGATCGTCAACTGTTTGTCGTCGAGAGTGACAATTGAACGTCAGTCTCTTATTCGCTGTTTTTTCAGTGAGCTAATAAGGTAAATGCACTAGTAATCGTCACCTTAAGCCAAATTGGAAATTAAAAATGCTTATAATTGTATTTAAAACACAATTCTTATTTCCACAAAGGGCTTAACCGATTAAAGCAGATATAGAAAAACTCGATTTTGATCACTTCTCATGATATGTGATTGGAGTCAATTTTTATTCACGATAAAAATTCAAAATATGCAAAAGCGTTAGTTATCGTCAGGCACGTAACCAAGTATTAAAACGAAAAAAGTATACTAATTTGATAAAAGGATATTTGAACTGACCTAAAATCACATTTTTTATCATACGCGGCAAGAGCGAGTCTTGTTATACGAAAAATACTGGGCCATCTGACGATAACTAATGCAGTGACGATTACCAGTGCATTTACCTTACTTTATATCGCCTATGTCTTCTGTTTTCTGCTGTATCAGTGAAGCTACATCAAAATCTTTTTTCTCTGTAGCATATCATCTTAGTTGATCGTCAATGTTTATCGTCCAGAGTGACAGTTGAACGTCAGTCTCTCGACGAGAACCAGTTGACGATCAACTGAGACGGTATACTACAGAGAAAAAAGATTTTCCTACAGCATCACTGATACAACAGAAAACAGCAGACTGATATTCTATTTTTTAACAATTCAACAAGAATAAATACGGACAAGGAAAAAAGAACAAGAGACTGACATTCAATTCTCACGGTGGACGACAAACAATTGACTATCAATTAAGATAAAAACTTCAGGAAACAAAGAAATAATATAAAAATAGCAGGATACATACATAGCAGACCAGGGTAAAAAGACACTTGAATCGAAACAAAGGTAACAGATACTTAAATATCAATAAAGACAACAGAGGCTGGATAACTCATAAATTTCAACTGCTGCCGTAAGGATATATTTTTCATTAGTCTTGATACATAACATAGCATGAAGAGAACAATTTGTAGATAGTTGTTTAATAGTCTGTAAATAGTTTTCAAGTAAGTTAAGAATATTTTATAAGTAGCTTCAGGTTTTGCACTCGTACACAGCCATGGGGTGCAGTGTAGATTGTTTCCTCGTGGTGCATCCGGGTCCATATCATGTCACATTCGGCCAGTCTCTCTGCTTCAAGTCACACCTGCGGCATCTCTACCTAGTGACATCTCTTATCAGTGGAAAGGGAAAGGGATTCGACCAATATTATTTCTGTGGCCAGGCACAGGGGTGCCTTCCCGCCCCCCACGAGACGTTGGAAAAGGGGTAGGGGTTTGAACAACATTATTTCTATGGCCAGTCACAAGGGTGCCTTCCCGTCCCACACGAGACGTTGGAAAAGGGGTAGGGGTTTGACCAACATTATTTCTTTTATTTCATTATTTCACAGGGGTGCGATAAGAGATGCCGCAAAAATGTCAATTTCAGTGTGAGAAATGCCGCGCAAGAGGGAAGCCGCTAGATAGAGATGCCGCAGTTGTGACATGCCGCAGATGAGACATGGCGAAATAATATACAACCACAATCCATTACTTTGACATAGCATATATCCTAACAAAAACATCGCATCAAAAAATAATGAAAAGGTATTCAAATATGTCACATAATACTGTAAAAATTGAACAAGAATGTTTCCAAATATATTTGCTTCGAATTTACTTATTAATGAACAACGTAACATATGCATCAGGATAAAGTTCCACTTTTTTAATTATTTCACATCTCTTGAACTTGATATACAACAAGATCACTATTTCTGGCAGATTTGAGCAGAGAAAGTATCAAAAATATGCATTTAATTTGTCATCTTTCTTAATGATCGTTCTATGGTGAAATATCTTGATGAATTTCAATGCGTAGACAAATGGCTAGAATCATCGCTTTGCTATATTTTATACATCATATACGTACACTGGTTTTGAGCAAGTTTGGTGAATGGGGTAGATTTATAACAGAGTCAAATGTTAAAGTATCTGTTGAGCTGCTCGAAATCCGATGTGAAATGCTATCATAAAGGCTGTGTTTTCTCCTTAATGAAAAGCTCATTCGGAAAATCGTTTCAGGGAATTGTGAGTCACATTGAAAGAAACAATCTTACGTCATTCGAGTCCAATCAGTTGCGGTTTTTTACGACCAATAGTTTATGATATGTAAATTTATTAATTGAGGCTACCGCTTTTCGGTAAGAAGGAGCGAATTGCAATTGATTGATATGATTACAAAATCCTTCTCTGAAAAATAGGTGTGTCACAAAAATCTCGAAAGCATTGTTGTTGCTTTTCCGCAATGCCGAGTGGGTAATTTGAAGAACTAAAAAGAAAGAGTGTTGCCAAATTTACAAACATAATTAAGAATTCCGTTTCAGTTGAAGGACAGTGACAAAGAATGTCACATTTGTGTAAATAATAAAACTGACAAAAATTTACGATTTAATTATGTAGAATTTTATTATTTAACCGAATCCAGACATATTCAGCAGAAATAAAATATTTCTACAACGAGAAATTACCATTTTTCAATATTTTCATTGCATCATTTGAATTGAAATAATTATTTTTAAAACCCAAAACTTACCCCCCTAAGGTTAATTTTTCCCTCTTCAATCCAAAATTGGACCTTATTTTTTACTTTTTGATCCTGTGATATGACGAAATTTCACTTTAAAATCGACACTTCATATGTTTTCCACATTTTCTGAGACGAATATCTCTTGAAGAAATAAAAATTGCTCAAAAATCGCTGTTTTGAGGTTTGGCATTTGGTTGTGACTAAGTTGAAGTTGGTGTTCGTTATTGAAAAGCGCTTACAGTTTTGAAGTACTTGATTAATTTAATTTTCATTACAAAAAATTTTATGAATTTCAAACCTACTTATTAAACTGTTTAATCAGTGAGTTCTGTATATTAAGTTACTTACCAAAATCTAAATTTTGTAAACGCTCGTTATTTTTACATTTTCGAAACCTAAAAATGCAAATGTAGTGGTATCAAGTAATCTTTTGCAATATCAGGATTGCTAAAAAAATCCGGAATTTATCCTTGTTGATGGGTGATAATTTAACCTCACCTTCAAATTGTTTAGCTAATGCATTGATGAAAAAGTGGGAATCATATCCCGACAAATTGTGGTAAACTGCCGGCACAGTGTGACAATCTTGGTAATTCACATTACACCCCTGATGACTTGCACCACGAAGCTTGCCCGTAAAGTGGCAATGGTCATGATGTCTTATGTGATCTTGCTCAAATGGTTTTTCACAGATGTGACAGTTTTGAGAAGACCTAAACTCTGCTTCTTGCTCTGGAGTCCGTTTCTTTAAACCTGTAATTTCGAAATTTAAAAAATCTTTCTTTTTCATTGGGTAATATCATTCTACATTGATTCGCATTTTCATAATCCAATCTGTGATTCTGTAAGGACTTTTTTTAGTTCGAAGTGGCATAGGCACCTGTCACACAAAAATGTCCGACAATGATCTTTTGTAAACTGAGATTTTACTAATCGGAATATGTTTTAATTCAAAGCGAAGTGATATATTGGATCACTGTCATTTAATTCGTTTTCATTGGGACAGTCAGAGTTAAAATTTGTATTTTGCATCATCACAGAAAAAACAGAAGATAAACTTTACATCGATTTCCGACGAAAGATTCATTGCAACAAAAATTAACTCCAAAGGATAAACTTTACACAAATATCGGTTAAACTTTCTTTTGTTTTTCCATGACAAACACATGTATTTTGAAAGACACGAAGTTGGCTGAACAAAACTTTATCGCTCTAAAAAATTTCCTGCAACAAATTTTATTCTCATTTTTTTCTGTGATACTGACAAGTGCCTGTTTTAAAAGATATTTCAGAATTTTATAAGTTTCGAAAATAATGTCAATCTTGAGGAGGTATCAAAAAATTGCTAACATAATGTAGATTTTTGAAGATTTCGAGAAAAGAAGCCTTTGAAGAATTTTGTAACGTTACAAGATAATAAAAGATTTTCTCAAGATTCCTGGGAAAATTTTAAATGATTGTTTTTTAAATGATTTCTAAAAATGTCAAAAAAAAGCTGGAAGATTTTAGTAAGACAATTTTTTAAAATTTAAAATATTTATTAACAATGATAGGAAAAATTTGAATCCTTAACAAAAATAATTAATTTTGAAATTTTTCAAGAATTTTAAAAGTTATAAAAAAAAACAACAAACTTTTCTTATGATTCCTAGGAAAATATGAATTTATTTTTGGTTTTCAAAAATTAAGTTTTAAAATATCTAAAATTAAAAAAAAAATGTCTTAGAATGTCAAAAAAATCTGCAAGTTTCTAGGGAATTTGGTTAACTTTGGAATATTTTTCTAAATTTTATGAATAATTTGAGGTAATTTTAAAAGATGTTTGAAAATTCATCTCTTTTGGCATAAATTTATATTTTGTGGTTGAAAATGCATCTGTCTGGTTAAAAAATAATCTATTTTGATTGAGATTTAACTATTTTGTAATGAGGGCAGTCGCGGGTCCGAGAGAGAGGCGATGATCAGCTAAGCGTGATAAACAGCATGAGGGCCGCATTCTTAGCGCATGAGATGCATCAGTTGAGTTGCAAAAATCGAGGTACCAGTATATTTTTTTTGTGTAAATATCAAATAATAAATTTTATTTTCATAATTCATCTTTTTGGTTGAAAATTTAACCACTTGGTTAAAATTTGAACTACTTTTTTAAAAATTAACTTTTTTGGTTGAAGATCCATCATTTTACTTAAAAATTCATCTCTTTAATTGTAAATGTAACTATTATTGTTTAAGTCATGTATTTTGTTGACCATTGATATATTTTGGTTTAGGATTCAACTATTTTGTTGAAAATTCATCCTTTTTTATGCATTCAATTGTTTTTTATTTAAAATTAAAATCTTTTTTCACTGAAATATCAGTTATTAAATTTTTTGTTGAAAATTCATCTTCTTCGGTTAAAAATTTTGCTGCATGGTGAACAGTTGAACTACGTTGTTTAAAATTCATTTTTTTGTTTGAAGATTTCATCATTTTAGTTTAAAATATTCTATTCAGTGGATAATGTAACTATTTCGTTGAAAGTTCATTTTTTTGGGTAGAAAGTTCATCTGTTTGGTTTAAAATTAACCTTTCGTTGGAAATGCATATTTCAGGGTTAAAAATTTTAACTTTTTGTAAAACATTATTCTTTTTTTATTAAGAATACAAACGGTTGAAAATTAATCTTTTTAGATCAGTTAAACTATTTTTAATTTAAAATTAAAATCTTTTTTGGTTAAAATGTCAATTATGCATTACATTTTTCGTTTAGGATTCATCTTTTTAATAACAAAAAAATGAAATAGAAAGTTAAAATAAAAATTTTAATAAAAAGGTTTTAAATTGAAATAAAAAAGTCAACAATTTTGTACATAAAAATTTTTTTCATTCACCTTTTTCACTAACAATTCAGCTATTTGGTTGAAAATTAACTTTTTTGTTGAAATTTCGATTTTACGAAATCGAGTCAAAGACTGCTAGTCTATACATAACATTGTTATCATTAGGGGTTTTACTAGTACCATGCCAGTAGTCATGCTCGTATTCTACCATTAGAGCGCCAGTAGCTAAAACCATCCGTTGGTACTGGCGCTGTATTGTGCACATGGCAAATTTCCCCCTGGGAATCTAAACATTGACAGGGATTTAAAAGTTCGATTTTTAGTCAACTCTATAACAAATGAATTTAAATAGAAAGTTTAAAAAGTTATACATGCATAAAATAATTGTGTGGTGTCCCAAATTCAAAAGTCGTATGTGCATTTTGGATAAGTCACCTGTCACTTTACCAAATTTTAGGAAAAAAATCATAAATCCCTTCCTTGCAGTTTAGGTTGTTGCACAAACATTTTGCAGTATAATGTATAAAATACAAGTTCGTAAGTACATACTGCAAGGAAGGTGTTCATGATTTTTTTCTAATGTTTGATGAAGTGACACGTGACACATCTTAAATACACATACGACCTTTGAATTTGGGAGGCAGCGGTGGTGAGATCTCTTTATAATATAGAAAATTTGAAAACAAATTGTTATATATACAATGAGAACTGCTCTTCTACGTACACATTTTTTAAAACTGAATAATTGGGTTAACTGTAGAGAATGCTGGTTTACCTCCACTGTGTTAAAATACAGATCTATTGAGCGGTGGAGACCTACAGGACATTCCTTAACTTCGGTTGAGGTCAAGTTCTCAACCATGCTGCTTCCAATATTATACTAGTCTCCAATATTGCAAAAACGCCACTATTAGCTGTTGTTAATACAATTTGTTCTGTGATCGGCAGCGGCCCAAAGACTCTTCCCCGTGCAGAAATCACCCGATTTCGTACGTAATACCGATCTGGCCCTGATCGGTAGAACTCTGTGGCCCATACTTGGGCCAGACCGGGCCAGACCAATTTCCTACTGAAACGCCATCTCTATGCGCGCACAGAAATAGTGCTGGTTATTGTTTTTTGATAGTGCAGTGAAATTCGACTATTACTCGTTTATAATATCTTATCAATTATTAAAAATGCCTAAAGCGAGTACACCACGTAAATCGCCATATATTTTCCCTATTACCAATCTGGCCCCGATTGGGCTGGCATGATCTGGCCCGGATAGGGCTAATTTCATGGCCCATACCGGGTTGCCCGTCTTGCAACGCCACCTAGTGCATGTTAAGGGACACAGAGTGGCGTTAATGACGCTAAATTTTGTATCAGAGTGGTACTTCAGAGTGTTTTGTATCAGAGTGGTTGTTCACTTTATTGACAGTTGTATTTCAGTGTAAACTTTTGATCTTTAATAAATATTAATTAAGTTTGATAAAATTATGCCAAAGTGCACCGTACGATAGCCGGATTGCCATATGCACGTGACGTGTCGAGTGAAAGTAAGTAAATCAGTGAAACCAAACCTCAAAATGAAAATTACAAACTTAATTACAACATAAACTTATATTCTAAAGACATATATCTATAAAAGTATGAAAATTAGTGTTTTAAAAAATAATAATCACGAAAGTTATTTAACTTAAAATGTAACACATTTTAGTATTCAGTTGTTGTACACAAATTTTACCAAATTCGTAAAAGTCAGCTTATAACGCAAGAAGAGTGTCAATTTGGATTTAACTATTTTAGATTCTGATACAGCAAATGATGCAGATGACGAAGAAGAAGAAGAAGAAGAAAGATTGGTGAATCCTATTTTAAACGAAAATGTAAATATTGATGAACCCGAAAATGAAATGAATCGTGAGGCTGCCGTTGTTGTCAACGGAATTCAAAATCCCCACGTAGATTTCGGTAAGAAAATGCAAGAAAATTTCATTGTATTTTTAGATGTACCTTGTGCCAAATTCAAGGCCACAGAGGGGGAAGTACTTTTCCACTCTTTCTTTTTCTGTTTAAAACTATAATTATTTGGTTGAAAAATTAATTATTATGTTTTTTACCATTTTGGGGTTTGAAAATCCTTTTTTCGATTTGAAAATTGAACTTTCCTTATTCACTGAAAAATCTTTCTTTGTTGAGAATTCAACTCTTTTGTTGAAAATTCGTCTAATTTAGCAGAATTTTCGTCTTTTCTCGTTAAAAATGCAACAGTTTGATTGAAAATTTACCTTTTTTAGTTGAAAATGTAACTGCTTCGTTTAAAATTCATCTTTTTGGTAAAAAAATTTAAGTATTTGGTAACCAATTTATTTTGTTGTTGTTGTAGATTCATTATTTATTATTAATTTATTATTAATTTATTTTTTGGTTTGACTATTTAACCATGTTGTTGAGAATTTTTTTTTTTTTTTTTGTTAGAGAATCATTTTTTTAACTTAACATTTAACTATTTTATTTTTGATTCATTACTTATCTTTTTTAGTTACAAAATCAACTATTCAGTTAAAAATGTATGTATTTAAAAAAATTCATCTTTTTTGGTAGAAGATTAATATTTTTGTTTGAAAATTTATCTTTTTCTCTGCACAAATGTATTTTTACAATTAAACACAATAATTTCCAATAAAATAGTATAATTCGATTTTCTAGTAGTTGATTTTTCATTTAATATAATTGATCAAATTTTTTAATTTGCAAAGCGAATAATTAAGAATAACTACACTACTTCCCAAATAAAATAATTTCCATAAAAAAATTACAAACAGTAAAAAATCCATGTTTCTAATTTTCATAAACCGTTTAAATTTTTCTTAAACTACGTTTCAATTTAGGAAAAAATTTTGTTCAAAAAATGAAAATATATTCTTTAAAACTATCTTTATATCTTGAAATCAAATTTTTTCAAATTTAATGAAAAAACTGTACCGATGATTAAAAGAGAGTACAGCTTTTTAGGGTGAATTTGAAATTTATCGATTCAATTTTGTTGATAAATATCAGGATTCTTATCAAATGAAATTCAAGCATAATAGTATCAAAATTTTCGATTCTTCTCACCTAACAATTTACATAGAAGCTAAGAGATAAAATTGTTTGTCTTCTTCCATGATCAAGACGCGTGAAAGAGAATAGAGATTAAATTTGAAACGAGTCTTTTTTAGGTGTACTAAGCTAAATGTTAATTATTCGGAAGGGGGGGGATTAAAAGATCTTACACATACAAAAATTCTACTAATAAAATAATAAATCTAAAGATATTACAACTTAGAGGAAACTAAAGCAGAAATTCAGTCTGTTTAAGTAAAACTGAATACAGTCAAATTTTCAGTTACAAAAATTAATTTTCAACTAAAGAAATCAACAAATTGTTAAATTTTCATCCATGGAATGAATTTTCAATAAAAAAAATGAATTTTGGACTAGTAAAATTATTTTTTACAAAAAAGATTTTTTTACCAAATTTTTTTTTCAAAAAGACGAAGTTTTAACCAAATAAATGAATTTACAATAGAATAATGAAATTCTCAATCAAAGAAATGAATTTTTAACCAACAAGATACATTTTCTACTAAAAAGGTGAATTTTCAACTAAAAAAATGAATTTTTAACCAAATAATACCATTATATATACATTATATATATTTTCAGCTAATACTTGTGCTTAATTTGAAATCACGGAAGAGGAGGCCCTAAGCAACATTGGAACCATTATTGGAAATTCCAAAGTTGGGGTGGCCGTCGAAACGAGATGACCATGCACTAGTTTCGAGTTTACTTAAATTAAATGTATGTTATTTCGGTTTTAAATAAATAATATTTTATAATTTATAAATCGCTCTTTATTCGCGAAATTGATCAAATGGTTTATAATTAGACCGATCGGGCACCGATCAGGCACCGATCGGGTTTCCCGACCTGGCCCCGGTCTGGGCGTGTGTTTCATCCGCGATCTGGCCCCGATCGGGATTCCCGATCTGGGAAATTCGAATCGCTGGTACGCATTAGTATGGGGAATAAGCCGAATAAATCCAAGTTGTCCAAGTGTATATCTGCATTCATATCCAAGTGCCTGATAATCAGAAGCTCTAAAAAGAAGAGACCTGGCAGGAGGAGGCCCAGCAAGAGGAGGCCTGGCAGAGGAAGGCGTGGCAGAAGGAGACCTGGATCTGGCACGTAGAGGAGCCTGGGGTTCGGGCCTGGCTGAAAACTGATGTATGCGACCAGAACTAGAAGAAAAAGGTCGGCAACGACCCGGGCGAGGAGTATCAGGCCAATCGCCACCGGATTGGGAACTTAATTCTGCAAGAAGAAAAATCAAAAAACATTTTCCTTTGGTACCAGGACTTGAGCGCTGGACCCTTAGGATTAAAATTCAACATTCTAGTGACCACTGGCTGCGCTACGAAAACTGCTCAATATTTTTTCTTTTTCAAGTGTTTGACTTTAAACCAGTCATACCTTCACGATCCCCTTCCCCTTCCAATTCTCCTAAAACAACCGCTCGTTTTACTCAATTTTGGGTATTCTTTCAAAGGTAATAGGAGACTTTTAAATGATTTATTCAATAAAAACGCAACATAGTTTTAAAGTCTACCAAAACGATGTTAAAATTTTCACAAAACATTAACCTTGAAATTGCATTTTTTGGGAAGTTATAGAGGATTATTCTGACCAAAAAAAAAAAAACAGATGGAAATTTTGAATTTTTTTTAAGCATGTACGTCCACTTCGATTAATTTGGAGTAAAATGTGTCAAACCAGATAACTTAGGGATATTTAAAAAAATGGCAGTGTATCTCAAAAACATAACCTCAATGTTTTTTATCCGTATTATTGGTCAGATTTTCTTGAAATAGGGTCATCCACAAAAATTTTGTTTGTCATATAGTTGATCTTTTTATAAACTTTGACTCCCAAAGAATTCAAATGTGAAATTAAAACTCAATTTTGATTAATTAATAATTTATAATAATTTATTAAATAATTATTACCGGCATGTGTGAATGAACTTTTATCTAAAGTTCTCAGAGTAATTTTCAAGAAGTAATTTTTATATTTCTGGTCAATTGTTTATTATTTGTTGTTAAAAGTTTTTTTAGCAGCTAACTGACGTTCAAATTGAACCGGCTAAGGATTTCAATCAAGTCTATGCTTTTCTTTTTTGTTTAAATTTTATTTTTTGCGTCATCTCGCAAAATGGATTTTAATATTATTTTAACAATTTACTAACTTTCTAAGAATAGGAATGGATCAACAAGCACCAACTTATGAACAGCGATAAGCTACACATAACAAAAACTAATTATGTAAATATGCGTGTTTTGCGGAATTTGGCTCCTTATATTTGTTTATTATTAATTAAGCGATTGTTTAACCAAATTACGTCGAGACCCGACCAGCAGATCCCTCTTTAACGACGAATAAACGAAAAACCCAAAAAGTTAATTTTATCTCACTGTACCTTACGTTTTAAAGAATTTGAAGTGAAGTATACTTTATCAACTGAAATCTGTTAATATTAATTATGATGAATTACCGCCCTCACAGCATGTGATAACGTCAGGATATCTCATTTATCTCCCAGGATATCTTGGGCATGTGCTAGGAATATCGCGAATGATATCGTACAGGGCGGAAATCTTGATATCCCTAGAAGGTCCAAAGGATATCTCAGAATATTCTGAGGATATCCAATTTGATATGCCAAGGATGTCCCCAAGATATGCCAATTCTATATGATTGTAGTATATTCCTGAAATTTCAGATATATCTACTGCCAATTATATGTATATATAATCGTATAACCCGTGTGGAAAAATTTCGTGGCAGTCTTGAATCATGCTAAAGCCAGTACAGTTTTTCTCAAGTCTGTCTATTCACGCAATACTAGCCTGGCGCTACACTGGCGCTGTCTAGTTTTGATACGTGTTTGATTCAAACCTTTCTGCTGTCTAGTCCCAGTCTTGGCGCTATCTAGGAGTTCGTTACGAATTTGAATATATAAAGATTATCCAGATCTTAGCTAGTTTCTAGATAGAATCACGGTTTGGACTTCAACAAAAATTACAGAGGTGATTTCAGAAAATAATCATTTTTGAATAAAAGATCTAGGAAATTACAATACACAATGGCACAAATGCTCAAGCAATCATTAATTGTAGACTATTAGATATTTAAGATAGTAAACAATAATTGTTGAAGGTGATCGAAATCTTAATACAAGAACTGTATTCTTAAGAACGATTTTTTTTGAGAATGTTTAAAAACATTTTGTTTCAATTGAATTATATAGGAAAGTTATAATAAATTTATTTAACGGCCATACCACGCTGAAAAACCCAGTTCTTGTCAGATCACTGAAGTTAAGCAGCGTTGGACGCGGTTAGTACTTGGATGGGTGACCATTCAAGAATACTGACATGAGTGCTGTTGGCACATCGTGGGTGTGGTGAGCCCACACTTGTAGTTATTTATAACTACAAGAAAAACCTAGAAACACTACCCGAATCGGGTAGTGTCACGCCTACCCTGAAAGGGAAATGGTTTAATGGTATATATTGAATTTATAATAATTATAATATGTATCTTGCTATGTATAATATTTATGTTATTCCAGAAAATCAAATATTATTATAAATGATTTAATTTATTTTAATTATTTATTGATTGCGTGAATGATAATAATTAAGACTAACGTATTAATTGTTTGGAATAATAAACAATCATTATTTCGTAGCCTAATCGCAAGTAAAATCATACAAACTTTATTTTTTTCAATGATTTATTCGCACATCAAGCACTTTTAATCTTTAAAAATTGTTCATGTTTTATTGAAATAAATATTAGGATGTAATGAATTGAAATTCATATTCGACAAAAACGAAAATAAAATTAACTTTTAGATGGCCGAGGTGTTCAGGGGACGGGACAAAGTTACAACAATATAATAAGGAAGTTACATCAGAAGTTCGACACCCGGCGTATGTACAAGAGATTTGCGGAAACTCATTTCTTCTTTTTTTTTTGTACAACAACATTTTTTATATTTTTAATTAACTGCAAAACCTATATATTGGACTTTTATGGCATAGGAAATAATTATATTATTTAATTAATAATTATTTTTTATCAAAATAGCCGATCTGTCTAGAAACTAGTCGATCCGAGCGTTACATCCCAGTCTAGCCACTGGACAGTCAGCCTGTGGCGCGCCAGTGTCGACTCAAGGCTGACTAGACAGAAACAGTACAGCGCCACGAAATTTTTCCACACGGGAAATAGAATCACTTATCATTTAACAATATTAGGTATTTTTTCGAAGATTTTATACAAAGTATAACATTATAAAGTACAATAATAGTAGAAACCCCTCTAAAGTCTCTTCCAGGCAAATTCCATCATGGCTGTCAGTGTGCGAAAACTATTCTCGAATATTCGTCCCGGATTATAATCTATTCTCTTTTATATTGTGTACACCAACGTGGTACATAATAATTTGATTATTTTATTTCGTAAGAACTAATTTTTCCGTTATACTCATAGTGATAAGTTCGATCTCTAAACTGCGTAAATTAGAGGTTATAGATGCAAAAGAAACCGAATATTCGAGATTTGTATAAAGCGGACTTTTGTCAAACGCATTTTTGTGAATCTTTATGTCTTCAGGCATTCTACATATTTTCATTAATAAGCACTTCAAAAATATTGAATTCCATTGGCAAAATTGTATATATCCCGCACAGGTCATTGTGCGGATATCGTACGGGGCGGAAATGTCGATATCCTTGGAATATGCCGTGGATATCCCCGGAGATTTTTGGGACATTTTTCAGGATATCCCATGTCCTGTTAAGATATTTTAGGGATATGAAAAAGATATCATTTTGTTGTGAGGGCGTGCACAGTTGGGAGGGTAACATCTTTGCATGTATAAGTTTCATCACGCACAGTCAGGAGTGTACCACCTGTACACGTGCACAGTTCGACAGAATAACATATGTGCACGTCTAAATTTCATCGTGCACAGTTGGCAGTGTATTATGTGTGAACGTGCGCAGTTGTGAGGGTAACATCTGTGCACATATACATTTCATCATGCACCGTTGTCTGGAATAAATTCAAGTTAAATTCATACTTATTTTGAATAAACCCAGATAGACTTTGGATAAGAACAGTCATTGTGATGGAATGGGGATTAAATCGGACGAATTGTTATTTGCCGAAACCTTAAGAATGTTTTCAAAACTGTGTATTATATTATTATACTTACCAATAGAATTAACCACAAAGCATATGATTAGAGTATAAACGCCCAGATAACAATTTGCTCACACTTTCCCGCATGGTGTTTGCACGCGTGTCGACCGATCGGCACGATGTGAGGGCAAGAGTGCAGACATATGTGTCCTCATATGCGTCGCAAACGTGTCGGCACGTGCGTGCCAGCGTCGTGCTAGCGTGCACGTGTTTGAGTTATAATTATTGAAAACAAGATGTTAAAAATAACATAAGTAACAGGAAACATTGTATGACGTTTTTAAGAAGAGACTCCTGTGTTGAAAGTTGTTCTTTCACAACTGATGATGCAACAGATGTTTATTCCAAAAGCGACATACACAAAATTATTCCTGTTACCTCTTAAATAATGTATTAGCAAAAATATATATTTATCTGAAAATATTTTTTTATTTCGAACAATTTAAATTATTCAACACAGAACGTTTATTCATCACTTTTGTTAAAAAACAAAGGGATTCTAAAGAACACTATACTTTTGAATCATCCAGTTAATTACTTTTAATTATTTTTCAAGTTGCATATTTTTAATCGTTCTAATACTGAGATTTAAGAACTTAAATCTCAGAAGTAGAACGATTAAAAATGTGCACTTGAAAAACTTGTTTTCGATCATTTTAAATCTGAATATAGTAAATATAGTAAAAAATAGTGAACCATTTTCCGAAACAAAACCCAAGAAAAAATGTTTATTTAATTTGAACAAAAATAATTATTCACTTTTACTTCGACTTTTTGTCTGTAAAATAAACTTTGGAAAATAACAAAAATTTAGAGCATGAAGCGAATTTGATCAGAGTTTTACTTTTACACAACTGCTATATTATGTTTTTAATAATAATGCGCTTTTTGTGCCACACTCTTCACCGCACGCTATATGCCGACATTTTGCCCTATGTACCTGACGAGCATGATAGACGCACGCTGTGCTGCATATCATGCAGACCGTGTGCGGGCACTATGCGGGATTACTTATTACCCTCAGAACGTGCTGTCACTGTGCTTGCATTGTTGCCGACACATCGTGCTTGCACGCCATGCGCCCATGTGCGTCCGCATGCATTGTTATCTGGGCGATTTTCATCTTCTAAAATTAGAGGAAAAATAATAGTTAACAGTGTAAACAATCTGTATTCGACTGCTTCATGAGGGTAAAAGGTTGTTATCTGATCAATTATATGTCCCTCAGGCTTATCTTTCTGAGATTATATTTTATATTCAGAGATTAATTACTAAGTTCGTTAAAGCTAATGTCACAATTCATATAATATTTTGCGTTTTAGAGAAAGCCGGTGTTTACAAGGAAATCTGATGTAGTGTCTACCAGTGGCGAACTGGATACCCAAGGGCGCATAGCACGGATGTCCGGTCAAATCAACATTCTTGCTATAACACGAAGACACCAGCAATTTTGTTTGCTTTTAACGTTTAGATAGATGTACTATTGAAGCTCGTTAACCCTTGAGTAAGTTAAAGAAGAGCCACTCTTGTTATTAACATATAACTACAAAATTGCAAAAAATGTACATGTTCGCGTGAATTGTTCTTTTCGCGGGTAAAAGATAGCGAAAATATTTATACAAGATGATTTTTAGAGGATGAAACAGGCTTTCAAATTAGCCTGTATCAAACTTTTTACGATCAATAGTTTATGATATATGAATTTATTAACTAAGGGTACGCCTTACCGGTCAAATTATGTCAGAGTGAATACATATTAATTCTCTTGGAGAACGTAGAAACGGAAGTCAAGTTAATCGTGTTTAATGCTGTAAGTCAAGCACGAAAGACAAAGTCGAACAAATTCTATTCACTGAATGGAAATTGGAGGCAAACCAATTCCATTGAATCTTGTCGAAAGTTGAAGTCAACTTAATTCCATCTAACGAGTGGAGAGCGATACCAAACCAATTGCATTGAATTCAGCTCATTTGTAATATCGCCTTATACCACACAGCCATAGGAAAAGAAAGTGAGGAAGAGGCTTTTAATTAGGAAGATATGAATTGGAGTAGGAAGTAATTCTTTATTCCTGTTAAGCTGTTAGTGGACTCTAGAGGTTTTTCTTGAAATATCCGAAACTTGTTAATTCCAAGTAAGAGAGCGATTAAGAATATAACCTCAATCTGTCACAGATTCCAAAAAGGGGATGATACGCCCATCGATCAAGAAAGGAGGTAGGGTTGCAATTGTTTTAAGTGATGAAGAGAAAGAAGTTCCTATGATTATAGTCATAGTTTAAGCAGGGTTAAGAGTGATGACATTTGTCAAGGCAGTGGCACCACCAGATCGATATCCTCCTGTACCTTTTGGAGTAAGACAGGATCAGAGTGGCAATAGAACCAGAGAGGTGAAGCTTAAAGTCGTCAGCATATTTGTGATAGCTGCAGTGTTGAAGTTCGCTACCAAGTTCAGGGGTATGAATATTAAATAGAGTGGTTGCAAGCCTGGATCCCTGAGGGACACAGCTCTTAATCTGCCCACGATCAGACCGCTCCCCATTTTGAATTTGTACTATTTCAGAAAGATTACAGTAGAAGTCCGATAAGTTTCTCATTTCGGGGCTGTAGGGGCGGAAAATTCCAGGAATTGCGGACTTATCGGATGCCCCCTCTAGTAGCACGATACTAGGTGCGCGCATGCGTAAGAATGATGCGCAAATCATAAGCAAAACGGCACACATAGTGGGAGAACCCCAATTAGTGTGCGTGCCGTGTGTGTGATGACGTTTTCAGGGGAGTGTACACTTATCGGACGGCAACTTATCGGACTTGTACTGTACTTAAATAAGATTCAAATCATTCAATAACCATATTTGAGTGGCAAAGCGATTTGATAGTCACGAATAAATTATATTTAACTGTATCAAACACCTTAGATAAGTCAAGAAGGACAACAACCGTTATTTCTCTTCTATCAACTGTCAGTTTCAAGTCAGAAGTTACTTCAAGTTCATTATATTGTTAGTTTGAAGGTGTCCCATAAGTTGCTAATGGACAATGCCTCGAAAGGTTTAGACAATACACGGAGGATGGATATAGGACGGAAGTCTTTGGAAGAGGTAGTGTCCGATATTTTAGGAACAGGGTGAATAATCGTCACTTTCCAGGTATCAGGAAATATTCCTATCTGTACAGGTGCATTGTAGATGTACAAGAGAATAGGGCCAGGGACTGATAAAGCAAGGCGAACCATTTTCATTGAAATACCATCAGAACCTTGAGCACTGGATTTTGCCTCAAGGAATTTTTTAATTACGGTCTCTTGCGATATGTCAAAAAAATAATTTGGTACCATCACAAGTAGCGGTAACTCAGGATGGGGAAGGAGTAGTGTTTGCAAGGACTTTGTAATAAAGAGAAGCCAGATGTTTTCATTCTTATTCCTGTTTTTGAGAGAATTAAAATTATATCGATTCTACGAATCCCTGATTTTTGTTTGTACTAAGTTCTCTATTTGCGAAATTTGGCTTGAATGTTACTATTGTTTGCTCTTTTAGCCAATCTACGTTCTTTCTCTTTTTTTTCAACAAATCGTTGATAAAAGAAGCGATCCAAGGGGTGCAATTCTTTTTTGCTGGCAGCGTATGGAAAGGCGCAAATTTATCAAAGGCTGAAGATAATAATATGGTTAGACAAATCACCTTCCTATTGAATTCCTTTTTATGTGAGAAATATGCGTTCCTAATTCCGTTTCTTTTTCCAAAAAAGGATATTTCATATCAGCTTTATGGACATGCTGTCCATTATGGTAGCAATAACTACAAGCGCAGTAGGCATTATGCTGGAGTCTATTCTGAAATATAGCTCGGGCGACGGAGTTGGCGACGATGCAAATTGGTGAAAATGTAAGGAGAAAATCTTTATCCTGGTGTCCAAGTTTTACTTTAAAGCCTTTCGATTGCAATCGTTGCGCATGTCGCATAAATTCATTTATGTACAGATTCATCAGAACCGGTTTTAGTTCTTGACTAAAAATAATTATTCCAGTCAACAAAACATATTTGAATCTAAGATGAACCGGCAACAAGTTGAGGAGAATCTGCGAAGGCCAAAACCCTTGTTTTGAAATGCGAAAAAAGAGATACACCGTCTGTGCTAATTATGCACCTTAGAGTCTTTTAATCAAAGGAAATTATTAATTTTTGTAAATGAACATCACTTATGTATGTCATGAAAAACTGCGTCAAGTTTTTCACTAATTGGTTTTGCTAGAAGAATGTTAGCTATTTCTTTATCTTGAAATAAAATACGTAACTGATATTGCAAATCAACAGTCACATATCTCAATAAAGTATTTTAATAAATTTCCCAAGATCTCAGAAGGTTTTCATAGATCTTTAAATATTTGAAGAGATTTCAAGGAATATATCATAAGATTTCATGTAATTTTACGGGATTTAAAAGAATTTATTCACAAGTATTGAGCGATTTCAAAGGATTTCAAAAGATTCTCGAATATTTTCAATAGATTTCAAGAATTTTAGGGAATTTTAAGTGATTTAAAATTATTTGAAAGATTTTGGGGTGTTTTAAAAGATTCCAGGAATTTTTAAGCGCTTAAAAGAATGTGAAGGTATTTTAAAAGATTTAAACGGATTGGAAATATTTTAGGATATTTCCAAGGATTCCAAAGAATTTTCAAAAGATTAAAAAAATTTGAAGGTATTCCCAAGGATTTTAATGACATTTAAAAATGCAAACAAATTTTATGCTTCCTTAAAGAATTTTCTAGAATTTGGGAAGATTTGGAAGGATTTTGTAGAACTAATACGGTTTTAGGACATTTGAAAGGTATCTCAATACATTTTTCAGGATTTCAGGAAATATCATCAGATTTCATGGAATCTCACGAGGGTATAGCAGATAGCACACATCCCGAAAAAACGTGGACTTTTCTTGGCACTTGGTCCAAGTAGCCGGAAGAAAAGACTAGATCTGTATTATGTTTAGACCCATACTTAAACCAAGGTTGAAACATAGATTCATGTCCGCCTAAATTTTGTATTTAGAAAAAAATTTAAATAATTTTTAAGCAAATTTGATGAAGAATGTAGTATTTTTAACAAAAATAGCAATAACTAATGAATCGAGTGAAAAGTTGATAAATTTTTAAAATTTCATAAAAATGGCATTAAATCATGTTAAAACGTGACAAATGATTTACTTATATTTTTCAAATTTCGTTCTCTATAATATGTAAAAAACAATAGATAATTAAATTATTCATCATCCCTTGATAGCACAGCTATCATGAGTTCAAAAAAAGATCCGAAATATTAAGTCATATTTCAGACCTCAAAAATAGCGAGCCGATCCGATGGCTTTTGAAGTCTGATATATTACTTAATATTTCGGGAAAAAAAAATTTTTTGTTAGTTGTGCTATCAAAGAATAATAAATGATTTTTTTTCACATATTATGGAAACAAAATTTTGAAAATATAAGAAAATCATTTGTCACCTTTTATCATTTTATGCCATTTGCATTACCGGCCACGCCGGAGGAAGTATGGCATGTCACGAAAGCAAAAACCACTATAGACAACTGTCTTATCTACTCGCTTTTTAGATAGATAGAATACTCCACTGCGATGGTCGAAGAACTCCGAATCATTACGATCGATTACGAACGAATGCGAAATATATTAAGGAACCATGATCGTAGCTTCAGGACCCTACAACGTCTCATAATAAAAAAAAGAATACTAATAGTCAATGGATGAAATTAATAATTATAACATAAGATATAAGAGAATGAAGCTGATTTCTTGAAGCATGAGTCCAGGGGCCACCGAATGTGGGCTTACTAGCGGACTTTGTTCCAACCTGTATAAATGCCAATGATAAGAATGAAAAAAGTACAATTTTAGTAAGTACATATTTAATTTAGGTTTTCTAGCGAACAATATCGCACCCATTTGTGTATGTATGAAAGAAACAACGAGGGAATAATACGGAGACTACGAAAACTTTTCCAAAATTGAACTGCACCTCAAACTTTCCCGAAATCGTATGACCGAATTTGAATTTTGCTTGCATATATATGCAATCTGGCAAACATGCGCAGATTTTAGGTGAGCATGCGCACAATAATTTAGAAAATCAAAAGCATATTTTCCTTAAAATTTATTTTTCAAGCTATAATATTTTTATGTTCATTAACAAAATTATTTTTTAATTATTAAACTATATGCCTTTTGTACCATTAAACCGATGATACATCAGGACTGGAAGTGACTCACACTTACAATAATTTTTTTATTTAAAAGAATAGTGTAATCAAAATTTATTTTTGAAGCTATAATATTTTTATTCGCAAAATTAATGTTTAATTATCAACCTATACATCATCCATCTATGACTTATCAAAATATCTATTTATTTAAGATTCTAAAATCGTTGTTGACATATCGACAAATGAATATCATGGAAACATTGTTGTTATTTTTAAAAGATTCGTACTTTAATGTCATTATAAATAGGCACTTTCAAAGATATTAAGGGGTTTCTGAAAATTTCTAGAAACAGTCGCAAAAAAATAAATCTATTTTTCACAAAGTTTATGGTTTTTATTGTTTAAATTCCTAATGTTGTCCTTTTGTCCGTTCAACATGAAATTGTTTTTTTCTACTGGTTTTTAAATCCTTTTACCATTATATATATATATATATATATATATATATATATATA
>CAKNYM010046506.1:37011-56937 GCA_932195095.1 Andricus curvator | reverse complement strand
ATATATATATATATATATATATATATATATATATATATATTCACAGCTATCCTAAATCATAGGATTGTTCGGAGAATTGGACCTGTGTGGCGAGAGATGTACGAACAACGCGGCTCAAAGAAAGGCGTAGCAGGATGTCGGGAGAACCTGCTCATCGATAGATGTGTCTGTAAAGACGCAGCATCCTATCAGCGATTTCTATCGATGGCCTGGATTGATTATCGGAAAGCTTTCGATTCAACCTCCCATAGAGTTATCATCTGCCTGTTGGAAAGCTTAAAGGTTCATTCACACATCGTGAGGTGCATAAAGAGATTAATGTCGCTTTGGAAAACCAGATTTACTATCTCATCTGGAACACATCGTGTGATCACTACCAGTGTCACCTGTCAGTGAGGTGTGTTTCAGGGCGACACCATGAGCCCTCTCCTCTTTTGCCTCACATTATGGCAACTATCTCTCGCACTTCGCCGTTCGGAAGGGTACCTGTGCGGCAAACCTGGAAATCGAAAGGTCACTCATGTATTTTATATGGATAATCTTAAGATCTATGCTAAAAATAAAGAGAAACTACATCTAGCTCTAGACATTGTCAAGGAGTACATTCAAGAGATTGGAATGGAGTTCGGGTTAGGGAAATGCGCCAAGGTTTGTTTGAAGAAAGTAAAACTTAATGGCATCCCCGAAGACCCTGAGCTCGTCGACAGAAGCGCTATACGACACCTTGGCGCTGGAGAGACCTATACATACCTGGGCGTGCCACAGAGCCGTATTAAGGACGTGACATCTATAAAGGATACTCTCCGATGCAGATACAAACGTCTCATTCGACGGATTTGGTCTTCCGAACTGTCGGCGAGGAACAAAGTATCTGCGATGAACATGCTTGCCGTCCCAGTAGTACTCTATTCATTTGGAGTAGTTCCAGGGACGAAGGACGAGCTCAGATCCCTCGATATCGGGTCCCGAAAAGTTATGCAGATGAACAAAAGCATGCACCTTAAGTCTTCTGTTCCGCGACTTTATATTTCACGCCGTCAAGGTGGTCGCGGAATACTGAATCTTGAATGTCTTCACAACAGGATTATTCTGGGTACAGCACATGTACACTGTTAAAAATGTTTAGAATTCTCCAACACTTCTACAATGCAAGCGTAAGGCAAAATTGCAAGCACGGTATTGGAATGCCGAAATTGCAATACATGTTTTGTAAGCGTCGTAAATCGTGAAGTCCCCGTCGGGAATTCCAATACATGTATTGTAGCGTTTATATCGCTGCATGATCCGTTGCATTTGAAAACTACAACATTATTTATTGTAGCGTTACCCTAAATTTCGGAAATAAACTTCCAATACATTTAGTGGAAGTTTTATGCGGAAATTTTTAACAGTCTAGTTGCAAATGGACAAGACTCTCTTCTTAAAATGGTGCGGAAACACGAAGAAGTGGACAAAGGGGCGCTTCTGTACAAAGCAGCGAAGGAGGCTGCTGAAACACTCGACCTTGACTGTAATATCAGGGGTGAGCAAAATGCATCAAATCTTATCCATCTTGAATACTCACTCCTGAAGGCCCGGATTGAGAAAACACAAGAGAAAAACTTCCGCGAACAGCTCCTCGACAAGAGGATGCACGGCATCTTCCACAGAAAGGTGGAAGATCAGTCGACGTCGTATAAGCTAACGTTTTCTTTCCTTAAATCACCCGGATTGAAGTCGGGCACGAAGGGTTTCATTTTGACATGTCAAGACGGTGTTATTTTCACTCTAGCATACCGTCGCCACATTTTGAGCCAAGACATTCCCGATGATAGCTGCAGAGCGTGTCATGCACAGCCCGAGCATCGAGGACACATACTATCTAGTTGTTTAACACATGCGGGAACGACCTACGTCCAAAGGCACAATACGGCACTAAGAGTGCTTTATTACCATTTCTGTCACTCTTACTGCATCAGCCCAAATACCTCTCCGCTAAACGCTCCTAGAGAAATAAAGTCAATTGTCGAAAATTAGAAGTGCCGCATATACTGGAACTTCATATTCTCGACAATTATTTCTGTTGCGCACTCGAGGCCTGACATAGTTCTCCTTGACTTCGAGAAACGAACCATGTTCGTTATCGGATTTTCGGCAACCAGCTGACAAAAATGTCACAGCCAAGGAGAAAGAAAAGAAAGAGAGGTATAAAGACCTTATAAGAGAGTTGCGACCGTTATACCCGGAATATTATTCTGTTAAGCCATGGTTTCACTGGTTAATAGCCTGAAAAGCATCCCGGCGTTTCAACAAAATGCTGAGACACTTGCGGGGAAAATGCAGAAGGCGGTCGTCCTTGGGTCGCTCCGTGTCCTCAGGGTGCACGAGACTTTTGCCGGATCATCGTATTGAATTCGTCGCAAACTGTAACCACCTATCTCACGGTCGTGTGACGTGGTTACAATATGTACAATAATTAAAAAACGATTTTGCGAAATTCAAGATGAAATAGATATATCAGATAGGGATACCACTCATATTTATCTCCTTTTTGAACGATACGCAATTCAAGACGTTTATCGAGAGGATATATCAGAGTCTGAACATCCCCTGGTCGTGGCACGAAAGGCAGAGAAGGAAAATGAAAATGCAAATAGAGGTCAATTTGGCGGTCAGTACGAACAATGGCTAGCATCCAAAGACTTGTTTAAATCCCTCATACACAATCATACTGACATACTGACAAACCAGCAGACTGTAAAGCCAGTAATTGTATGGTATGCAACAAGAGGCATAACACGCTCCTGCATCAGGAATCCTCACAACTCAAAAAATAGCTTCTGAGTGCCACAGGCAACAAACAAAGTTGCATCTCTTCAACGGCAAGTGCTTCAGTAGGTCAATTATAATGAGAAGCGCAGTTATTCATTCGCTGGACAAAGAACAGCGGCCTGTGTGTTATCGAGTCCTTCTCGATACATGTTCAACTGCTAATATCATTACAACGATATTAGCCACAGCGCTAAGATTGCTCAATAAGAGATGCTTCGTTCATGTTGGTACAGTAAACAATCTCACTACAAGTGCACAGGCTGTAGCGAAAGCCAAAAGTTGTCCTACATACAGCAATTATGAGAAAACACTCAGTTTTCTTACAATTCCCTGGATAGTGGAATTTTTTCCAAATAAGCTAATTCCACAAGATGCTATACAAATTCCGCCAAGCATACAAAAGAAAAATTCTTCAGGTTGATACTTAATCGCACTACCTTTCCGCAACAATTGCGAGTCATTTGGCAAATCATGAACGTCGGCCTTACAACAACACAATGTATTGCATCGTAAATTCAAACAACATCCAGAGTTCCAAAGAGAATGTTCTAAAACCTCAGAAGAATATTTGGATCTCAGACACATGTCGCTGGAACGAGATGATCAAGAACTTACATTCTATCTACCACTTTGTGCTGTTTTCAAGGAGGGAAGTTCAACGACTAAGCTAAGAGTGGTCTTCGGCGCATTAGCAAAGTTCGAGACCAGCCTTTCCTTGAATAATACGCTCATAGTAGAGCCCAAACTTCAAGACGATATATTCTCACACCTTATTCGATTTAGATTTCATAATTATGTATTGACAGGTGATATAGAAAAAGAATTTCGGAAAGAAGATAGGAAATTCCAACGAATCCCGTGGAGACTCGGCGGAATCAACGTTCAAGCCTTTGAATTAAACACAGTTACTTTTGCAATTAGTTCTTCCCCTTACCTCGCAATGCGTGCACTTCGGCAACTAGCAGATTATGACGGACATAAACATCGAGAGGTAGCTATCGTTTTCAATAGAGATTTGTACGTGGACAAACTCATCACGGGTAATAGAACAGTCGAAGAAGGAATCCAAATTCGAGATGACATAATCAAGGTTCTGAATCTCGACTGCTTAAACGTACGATAGTGGGCATCAAACGACATGCAACGTCCGCAAGGAATCCCAGAAAGTAGTATCAATAAAAGTGATTACAGTGATGGCAAAACACTAAAAACCCTAGGAATTACATGGAGTTCGGTGGATGATAAAATGATTTATTCGGTGAGTTATCCATCAACGAATTCTAAAGTCAGAAAAACGGACTATACTCTCTGAGATTGCTAAGCTTTTTGATCTGCTAGGTTTACTGGGACCTATCACTTTATTTGCAAAGATACTCATGCAAATACTTCGGGAATTAAAATTAGAGTGGGACGAGTCAATACCTGAAAGAATACACCGGACGAGAGAGGCTATGGAGCACTGGTGTATCTACATCAGACCAACAACAGCCAAGGTCAATCTGAGAGTAGATTACTTTGCGAAAAATCTAGGGTAGGCCCTCTAATGACCCCTGCGTCTATGTCTATTGTAACGCTAGAACTTATACGCTGCGCTCAGCTAGTTGCTAGATTGTATGCAACAGTAAAAGGCATGCATTATTGTCTCACCAAATAAGACTTTTTTTAGACCGGTTAGACTATTGTATATGTTTAGATCAATACTGCGTCACGTAGCTTAAAAACCTTTATGGTCAATCGGACCGTTGTGATCCAAGGAAAAACGAATTCGCAAGACTGGTGGAATGTACGATCAGAAGACAGCCCAGCTGTGGCGTTGTCAGGAGGGAAAATGCCTTAAAATTTCATTAACAATAATCTCTGGAAATTTGGACCAAGCTGTTTGTTAGACGAGGGATCCACTTGGCCTGAAATCCAGATTCAGTCATCAAATAAGTTCCCACGGTTAAAAAAAAAGAAATCTGTTTATCAATTCCTCCAAAGGCAGAATTCTTCAAAAAATTCTCATCCCATTCTAAGATCAAACAAATTGTCCCATATTGTCTTCACTTCAATGGAAATAATCGTCAAACGGGATTTTTAAGAGCAAGAGAGTTGCACAACCCCGAAAAGCAAATAATCCGCGCAACACAAATGGCAAATTTTGGTCAAGAAATGCACAATCTCAAAAAAGGGAAATGGGTTGACAATAAAAGCAATCTTGTATGACTTTATTCATTCCTTGACCGAGACAGTTTTATCAGAGTAGGAGGTCGATTACAGAACTCGACCATTCCCTATTCTCATCAGCACCATTTGCTTTTACCTCTTTCAAATCATGTTACAGAACTCATAGTCGAAGATGAAAATATTCGCAATAAACACGCCGGGATACAAAACAACACTGCGTATGCTTTGCGTCGCCGATTTCGACCCCTCGATGGTCGTAATCAAATACGAAAGGTCATACGCAAGTGCATCGAGTGTTTTTGTTTTCATCGACAGCCGAAATTTGCCGAGTATAAGAATCACCGAAGCCCGTCTATTTTGCAGCGTTGATGTAGATTATTTCGATCCACTTTACATCAAAGAAAAAAATACTATAATAGATCACGATTTATGGTTTTCGTCGCAGTAATCATTTGCCTAATTGTGAAAGCGCTACATCTTGAAATAGTTAGTGATATGACCACTGAAGGTTTCTACACAATACACAATGTATACAATGAACAAGTAAATCATTTCCTTAGCGATCAGGAAATTGAATGAGAGTTCATTCCTTCTTTGTCACCTCACTTTGGAGGGATATTGGAATCCACAGTAAAGACATTTAAACATCATTTCAAACATATAGCAAAAGATGTTTTGTTTACCTTTAAGGAGTTTAATTCGTTTGCTATCGAAGTTGAAGCGATTTTAAAATCACGTCCTCTCACACCTATTTCCTCTGATCTAAATGACATGGTTGCTTTTTACTGCTGGTCACTTTTTGATAGGCGATTCCCTCACGAGCTTCCCGGTGTTGTATCTTAGCTTCGCATCGCCACTAGCATCAGTCAGGTAGCTGCATATTCAAACTATGAGTCAAGATTACTAAAGAAGGCGGAATAAAGAATATCTGAACGAATGGAACATTCGAAACAAGTGCAGCAGCGTTGGATATCAAATCAAGGAAGGTACAATCGTCATCTTGAAAGAAGATAACGTTCGACCGATGCAGTGGTTGCTCGGTCGTGTCACCGAAACATTTCCTGGTTCTGACGAAACTGCGAGGACCATCATTGTAAAAACGGCAATATGTGGGAGTATGAACTAGGTAAATCGAAACAAGCATTATTAGAGAAAAAAATAATTTCCAGAAACACGGATATTTATAGCCCAATATAGCATAAATGTAGGAAGTTTGCAATCTTCCAGAAATGGGAGCAGGACTAGGTAAATCTAAAGAAGCACTATTAGAAAGAAAGAATATTAATTTTCAGAGCCATAGATATTGGAAAATATAGGAAAATTGGAAGTTCACTCCCATTCCAAATTTCAAAATTTTCTAAGAACTTTCCTGTTGATCTTAGGATGTTGGAAGTCTGCCACCTGTCAACAAAATGTCTATGTGGTGCCCAAAGAAATTCTTTAGGCAGAAGTAAAATAATTAAGGATAAAGCTGTACTAATTTATGCACCACCCTCGATCGAATTCACATTTTTACTCAAACCGAAATTCAAAATTTTTTGAAACATGCCCTATTGATCTTAGGAAGATGAAAATCTTCCAGAAGTGGGAGTATACACTAGATGAATCGAAAGAAAAATTATTAGAAAGAAAAAATAATAATTTCTAGCAACGTGGATAACTGGATATTTATAGCCCAATATAGGAAAATTGGAATATTTTTTGGTCATTTTTTTTATATACAATTTTCTTTTTTATACGGATTTCTTAATTTAAAAAAAATATGGGTTATAACTTTTTCTATCATTTAAAAAAATTTTGCTTCGAGAAAATCTTAAAGCTTTATGTAAGTTTATGGTTTTTATTAAATATTATAAATATTAATAAATATTATTGAAATGAAAATATTAATATTAATATTACAAAATCTATAATTTTCTTTAATTTCACATGAACGCGTCCATTCCCTAAAGATTATAACCAGAAAATGCAACATTAGCTTTTGTTAGTTTTTTATATTTTGTTTCAGAAAATTATGAATTTCTACTAAGCTTTTTTCAAAATTACAGTTTTCTACGAAAACTTAGGAAAATTTTCAACCCGAAGATTAAATATTATTTTTTCATAGTTTTTTTAAAAACATTTTTACATAAGTGTGTGGTTTGTTGGAAACAAAATTTTCAGAATATTCAGTTACACGCTGGGAAAAGCGGACCACTCATAATTTCATATCTTGGCATTAGAAAAAATTTTGATTAAAAAACGCTTGCAACACTTTACTTGTATTTTTTCTTGTATATTTATATCACCGATCATATAGTATGGTGGAAAAGTATGGGAGGGGGGGGGGGGGGTTTAAAGGACTAAATTAACTTTTTTCCTAGGAAAATATTTTCAAACAATTATTTTTTTATTTTTAAAAATTTTTTTAAAACAAATTTTCGAACATTTTCAAAAGTTTATATTAAGACCTAATTAACGTCTTAATAAGCTACGAAAGGATTTTTTGTATTTTTTTAAAAAGTTAACCATTTCAATTTTAGTTGCATAATTCAAACTTATAAAAGGGAAAAATTGAAAATTTAATGTTGAACATGAACATTCAGAACTCTAAAAATTGTAACTATTCAAAACTAAAGAAATTATTCAATTACGCAGGTACCAATTTCAGATAGTTTAATTTTTATTAAACTATCAGTTTCAAATCTCCCGGGAAATGTATCACCGTGGTACCAACGTAGAGGCTCTACGTTGCTCTACGCTAAAAATCCTGAAGAGTTGAGATACGTTATAGATCCTCAAAAGGGAGAGTTGAGACAGCTACCCGCTCCACTGTGTTTTAGACGAACTGGAATCGGAAGTTGTCGCAGGGGCGTTAAAATTCGAATTATAGTTATTTTGGCAAAAGTGTTTGAATTTCAGAAAAATCATTTTTACGTAAAACTTCCTGATTTTATTGATTTATGATAAATATGTTATATTATATTAAAAGTGTTTATCGTTTTGAGTCTGGATATAAATCGAATATGACGTTTATATCATTGAGTGATTGAGGTTTTGTTAACCCTCGTGTTTGCCATGTTTGCACTTTTGCAATGTTCACAATTTATTAATAGGAAAGTTGATAAAAAAGATTAAAAATGGTGACTTGCTGCATTTTATACTGCAACACGTGTTGCGGGAAAAGTGTACGTTCGAAGGCTTTTCCAAAGAACGAAAAGCTTCGCGAATTGTAGCTGCGAAACATTAATCGACAGGATTGGATACCAAGTGCAACATCACGGGTTTGTGAGGTAAAATCAATAGAATATTAGATTATAAGTAATGTTATAAGCAAAATTTAATTTGGATTAACTTGCTTAAAGATGCACTTTTCGCCTGATATGTGTGAATGTATTTCACTTACATTAAGTTACAATAAGGTTTCATTAACTTTGTTTTCTCTTTTTGTATAATTACTATAATTAAATAAAAAATTTCATTTGAAAAACGCGCACATTCCACCGACTTCCGATTCCGGTTCGACTACCAATCAAAAAGATGACACACAATGTCTCAAATCTCCCTAGGACCCTAGAGGCAGGGATGTGTTGCGTTACGCGTAACTGGAAGTTTTTGACGTATAATACCTAAAGGAGGTATTTTACGCCAAATACCTCGAATATGTAAAATACATGTAGAAAACCTCTGATTAGCTGTCTGATTCAAGTTTTCAATTTACCGCCTCAGAGGTGGCGCCCTCATATATAAACAAGATGTAATTTACATCATGTAGAAAACTGATGACGTAAAATACCAGGTAAATTGCCGTAAAAACCCAAGTAAATTACCGTAAAAACCCAAGTAAATTACTCCGACTATTTTACTTACCCATCCCTGCCTAGAGGATGTCTAGAGTTGGGACGCCAACAACTGGCAAGATGTCTGAACGGCGAGGGCCAAGCAATAAGAGAGTTTACCAGCCGCTAGGCAGTGCTTTGAAAATTCATCTATTTGGTTGAAAATTTCACTATCCTGGTGAAAATTAGTTTTTTTTTTAATAATTAAATGAAAATTTAAATATTCCATTTATCATTGCAAATTGCTCTTTCTTAGTAGAAAAATAATTTGTTTGGCGGAAAAATAAACAACTTTGTTGAAAGGTCGTTTTTCTTTTGTTTGAAAATTTATCTTTTTCAGTTGAAAATTCAACTATGTGGTTGAAAATTCATCTATATTTCGTAGAAAACTATTTTTGCTGTTTGAAAATTCATCTGTTATGCTAAAAAATCATTTCTTTGGTTGAAAATTGACCCATTTTGATGAAAATTTGTTTTTCTTTTTTGGTAAAAATTCATTTTTTTCAATAAAAACTTAACTATATCGTCGCTTAAGTTCTGACACCTCACCTAATAATTTTTTTCTTATTTTTCAGGAGACACAAAAACTATTTTACTTTGAAACTGCTAGTTGCTTCTTCTGAAAGATGTTAGTATGGTGGCTCCGGCACTATTAGCTGATTTTTCATTCAGTCCGGCGCGAAAATTTGCTTCGGAAAACGGAATAAACCCATTTTGGCCAAAATGTGGATAAAGGCATTGTCAGAACTTAAGCGACGATATACTAAAATTTACAGTTGAAAAATGTTTTTTTTTTTAAATGAAAATTTGTCTTTTTGGCAGAAAATTATTATTCTTGTTTGAAAATTCATCTTTTTGGTTGATAATTGAACTATTTTGTTGCAACTCCTTTTTCGTTTGTTAAAATTGTAGTTTTTAACAGAAAATAACACCATTCCATTTTTTGTTAAAAATTTATTTTTTTTAGTTCAACATTCAACTATATGGTTGAAACTTCATGTATTTTGTTGAAAATTTGTCCTTTTGGTAGATTATTATTCTTCTTATTTAAAAATAGGTGAAAATTTACGGATTTTGTTGTAATTTTTTTTATTATTGGAATTTTTTTAAACTAAACATTTAACTATTGAATTTTTATGAAAATTTATCTTTCTCAGTTGAAAATTCATTTATTTCATTAACAGTTGAACCATTTTATTGAAACACCTGTTGTTGGTTCAAAAAATATTTTTTTGTTGAAAATTAAACTATTCCATTTTTTTTAAATTAATTTTTTTATATTCTCATCATTAAAAATAACATTGAAAATAAACAAATTAATTTTCTGGAAAAACGACACAAGGTGCAATAAAATTTTAATTAACAAAATTGTTTTGTTTTTTTCATAGGATGCGCCCTTTTTTAATTATAAGAACAAGACAATAAAAATACATTTGTTTCAATATCAATGCATATTATGAATTGTAACAATATACATTTATTGAAATGATACATTTTTTGGGGTAGCTGAGAATAAAAATGAATTCAAAATAAAGTACAAATATTAAAGTAATCATGAAAAATAGAATGTGTACTTTATTTTGCAAAGTCTGAATAAGCAGTCCCAGACTGAGGCACAGAAATAAATTTAAAGCCGAAGGAGCTTTAACAAAAGAGAATTCACAATCACCAAATTACAGTTGTCGATGCTTTGACCTTTAATTTTAAAATATCTGTGAACAAATGCGCACAAACTTGCGAGCAGCGCTCGCAGCGCTATGAAAATTGACCCGCGCAGCGGGCAAATTTTTTATTTGAAAATTCAACTATGTGGTTGAAAACCCATATATTTTGTTGAAAATTCGTATTTTTTTGTAGAATATGTATTATTCTTCTTGTTTGAAAATAGTTACAAATTTACCGATTTTGTTGAAATTATATTGTTTTTCAATTGGACATTGTTTTCTTCAAATGAATATTAAACTATTCCATTGTTATTGAAAATTTATCTTATCTGGTTGAAAATTCATTTCTGTCATTAAAAATTGAACTATTTTATTGAAACTCCTTTTTTTGGTTCAAAACATTTTTTTAATTAAAATTAAACTATTCCATTTTTACATTTTCACCAGAGAAAGTATTAGATTTGTGTAAAATTTTACCCCTGTTTTTGTCAAATGTCTACGTTTTCAGAACTCCTGAACCCGAAAAAACAGGTTTTTACGAATGTTTCTGCCTCTACGTTGTATGTTCGCATGTGTGTATGTGTGTGTGTGTGTGTGTGTATTTATGTATGCCTCTCTGTGAGCACGATGAACTTTTGAAAGAATTAATCTATTATATTGTTCTTTAGTAAACTCTTTTAGTGTCGGAAACTGAAGGTCAAGTTCGTTAGCCAGCTATTTTAGATGAAAATTCAAAAAGTTAGAGCATTTTCAAAATTTGTGCGGTCATTTTTTCAAGATTTAGAAATTCTATGTACGGCTATTCGTAGTACTATACTATTATGAGAGTTATAGCATTTTCAGAATTAAAAAAAAACACCCTACCGGAAATCTAGACGATTTCTAGAATGCTAGACTCAAAAGGGTCGCATGTAAAACTTACTGGACACCACTAGATGAACTCCAGATGAACCCTAGACAAGGTGACCGCCATAAATTGTCCTAGACTTTCGCTAGAGGAGCTGAGTCTAGACAGTATCTAAAAATAACATAGATTTCCGGTAGGGCAAACGAAAATGATAATTTTAAGCCAAAATGTACATACGATAAGAAAAAGAGTCCGGAGAAGAAAAACGATGCTTTTTGAAAGGCCTACAAGATTATCATGACAACTTTTTGAACTTTCTTGAAAAATAGAAAATTCAAATTTCGATCGCACAAAAAATAATGGAAAATCAAATATTTCGATTTGCTTTCAAACTATGCAAGATACGAAAACAGATGAATTTTCATTTTTTTTTCAGCCAAAAATTGGGCACCCAAAAAAGATCTACAAATTTGTTACAAATTACTTTTCGATAGGAAGCTTAGTTTTTGTTTTATTCGTTAAAAAACAACATTGAAAATAAAAAAATTAAATTTTTGAACAAAGGACACAAGCTACGAAAAAATATGAAATGGCAAAAATTGTGCCCTCAGAAAAGATATACAAATTTTTTAATTATCACTTTTTTATAGGATGCGTCGTTTTTGTTTTAATCGTAAAACATAACATTTAAAATTTAAAAATTGTGGAAAAACGACATTTTTGTCAATTTTTGAGACCATTTTTTTCAAGATTTAAAAATTGTATGTGCGGCTATTCATAGTAGTTGATAAGTCAAACAATTTATTTGTACGACTTTTTTCGATAAAAAGAAAATTATCAGAGTTATAGCATTTTCAAAATTCAAAAAATCAAAAGAAAATGAAAATTTTAAGCCGAACAAAGCATGATACAAAAAAAAGTCAAGAAAGAAAAACATTGCTTTTTGAAAGCCCTATAAGATTATCATAACAACCTTTTGAAATTTCTTGAAAAATCGAAAATTAAAATTTTGATCGCACAAAAAATAATGAAAAATCAAAATTTTCGATTTGCTGTCAAACTATGCAAGATAATTTTGTGCACCCAAAAAGATCTACAAAATTTGTTATAAATTACTTTTTGATATAGGAAGCGTAATTTTTGTTTTATTCGTAAAAAACTTTAGAAATGAAAAAAAAAAAATTTTGGACCAACGTCACAAGTTACAAACAAAATAAATAGACAAAAGTTGTTCATCCAAAAAAGAGCTACAATTAATAATAATAATAATCGATAAGTTAGTGTTCACAGCATGAAGTTGTTTCAGTTCGCAGCCGATACATTCTGTTCGCAGCATGAAGTTGGTTTGCAGAGATACTCTGCTTTTGTTCTTCTTGTCTCGTTTTAAATTTGTTTTAATATTCAAGGGATTTAATGTTTAGAAATACATAAGTGTAAAAGAAAATAATACATAATACTAATATATTTGAAATAAAGAAGAAGCCTTTAACATTCATGACTTCTAATATTACTTTCATTTAAAATAATTAAATTGTTAAGGCTGTTGGAACTAGAGTTGTGAGTCCATGAAACGTTTCATTGAAACATTGAAAATTTCATGAAACAATGAAACGTTTCATGGGACCAAAGTTTCTGAAACGTTTGAAAGTTTTACAAGCACGTATGCGCTTGCGCACTCATGTCGTCATTTAACACAGTTAACGGTACCAAACGTTCAAACTACATAGATTTAAACTTCCTTATACAAATATGTATTTCTATATCAAATATTTATTTAAAATATTGAGAGATATAGTTGAATGAAATAGCAGAATGTTATTTTATTAATTTCCATTCGAAGTTTCTACATTTTTAATGAAATCGATATTCAAATTTTTTTAATAAAATATTTTTAAAAATACGTGTTATCAACAATTATCACGAGATTCATTATTTAAATTAGTTGAAACGATTTGCTTTGAAACACAAAGGATACTATTAAATGTTTATATTTATTACTCAACAGTATTCTTTCATATTTTGAATTTTCCCGCCATTTGGTCAAAGTTTCATGAAACTTTACAACCCTAGTTGGAACGGGATGCACAAAAATGGCGAAATCTATGAGCCGCTCAAAACTTACTAACGGTCGACGATGATGCGGTTTTGAGGTTTTAAAAATGCACATTGAAAATTCTCTAGACCCCGGAAGGGGTTTCGCGGTGGCGGTAGTTGGGGTAAGTCCCTGGTTTTCCGAAAAAACCCGATAACTGCTAAAAAATGAGAGTAAAGTGGTGTAGCAACAACGTGAAGTGCGCATGAAGCCGACTGACAGCTGGTGGCGCTGATAGCTCAACCGTAATTGATCGTATTACGAAAATGCACTGTCGGTAAAAGTCGCATCTGTTTTGGCGGGAAGTTTAAATTAGAATGAAAAATGCAATTTGTGATTTTCTTTTTTTTTTCATTGTTTATTGACAGGTTCGAATGATTGGAGAATGATACAGCATCGCTGCAATTTGAATGAACAATAAATTTCTCCTTAGAATAATGAACTTGGTCTCGGAATAGCAAAAGTGTGGCAAATGATAAAAGGATGCAAGTTTTTCCTGCTAAAAATTGTTACTAAATTCGAAGTCTGCTGTATAGAATAATCTCTATTTCAAATAATTTGTACACTGAATCTCTCCGAGTGCATTATCTCGATATCTAAGAATAATGAGTCTTTGCGAATAAGGGCGATGATTAAAAAATGTCTGCAAAGGTTTGCAGATTTTGTTATTTTCAATGAGAAATTTACATTACTCCTGCAAGATATTCAAATAATAATTTTCTCTCTAGGAATAGCAAATTTTTGTGAGGGCGTTTTAGATTCTGGGAATCCGAGTAATATTAGTGTTCTATAAGCCAAGTATTGGGCCATCTCCATATGTTGTTGCACGTTATAACACAACAAGATATGTAAATAATTCAATGAATAATTTTTTATTAAATTGCAAAATTATTATCGGTTATTATCATCGAGGTCACAGCGGCATCCTTTTATCACTTGTCACACTTTTCCTATTCCGAGACCAAGTTTATTATTCTAAGGAGAAATTTATTTTTCATGAAAATTGCAGTGATGCTGTTGCATTCTCTAATCATTCGGACTTTTCAATAAACAATTAAAAAAAAGGAAATCACAAATTGCATTGTTCATTCTAATTTAAACTTCCCGCCAAGACAGATGCGACTTTTACCGACAGTGCATTTTCGTAATACGATCAATTACGGTTGCGCTATCAGCGCCACCAGCTATCAGTCGGCTTCATGCGCACTTCACGTCGTTGCTACACCACTTTACTCTCATTTTTTAGCAGTTACCGAATTTTTTTCGAAAAACCAGAGACTTACCCCAACTACCACCACCGCGAAACCCCTTCCGGGGTCTAGAAAATTTTCAATGTGCATTTTTAAAACTTCAAAACCTCAACATCGTCGACCGTTGATAAGTTTTGAGTGGCTCATAGATTTCGCCATTTTTGTGCACCACGTTCCAACAGCCTTGAAATCTATTACAATTTTAAAAATTTTAATTTCAAGCACGAGTTCAGTCGTTAACCTTCTTTGTTTATTATATAAAACAGTCAGAATGATTTTGAATATTATAAAAGTTTCATGACTTTCCCCCTTTATATATCTTTCTAAACTGTACATTAAAAAAAATCTCGTTTTAATCAGCTTTCAGATTGAAACTTTCAACATTAAATTGTTTTAAATTAAACAATGTTGAATTGCTACATTTTCAGGAACTTCTGACCCCCCCCCCCCCCCCCCCGCGGGATACCATTGTTCTTAACATGAAGAATGATACTTCGATAGACCCCCCCCCCTTAACATATCAGGTATTTTGTGAATGACCCCTTTAAATAATTAAATAAATCCCGTAAACGAGGAATACCAACAATTTTACACTTTTAAAGTCCTGGAGGCTATAAAAATTGAGACATTTTCATTCTTAGAATTACCAATTTTAAATAATTTCACTGTTTAGCATTTGAAACTGAAAATTGATCAATTTCAAAATTAAAAAATGGAACATTTTCCAATTTACAACGTTTTAAATTGAACATTTTTGAATTTGAATGACTAAAAAGTGTTGGTACAATATTAAATTTATAGCCTTTCAAACTAAAAATTCGCAGCTTTCCAATCTTAAAATAAAACATTTACATTTTTTTAATTTCAGAGCAATGAAAATTTAGCAGATTCCCTTCTTGTCTGAAAATCTCTAAATTTCTTGAATTCTCTGAAATCCTCGATTTCTCTGAATTCCTCAAATTCTCTAAATTCCTTAAATTCTCTGAATTATATGAATTCTTTAAGTTTTCTGAAATCTTGGAATCCTCTCCATTCCCTGACAAATTTCCTAAAAGCTCTTAAATTCTCTGAACTCCTGAAATTCCTGACATTCTTTGTATTCTCTAAATCCCCTGAATTCCTTCAAATCTTCTGAATTCTCTGAATTCATAGAACTTCTTAAATTTCTTAAATTCTGCTGAGTTCCTCTTCATTCTTTGAATTATTTTGAAATCCTTGGAATTCAGGGCGTTCTAAGAATTTAGGAAATTCCACGATTTCAGAGAATTCAGATAATTCAGGCCATTTACATGAATTTAGAGTTCCTCTAGGGAGAGTTGTGTCACGTTACCCTCTCCACTAGCCGACGCGAAACCGGAATCGGAAATACGTAGCGAAGCGCAAAACATTTAAAGTGATCTAGATGTCTCACTCAGCAAAACTTTAATCTAAAAGCCAAAAACAAAGAAGAATCAAAATTTTAGGAAAAGGTTATGTGTCATATATTTTCATGCAGTGTTTGTTATGAAAATACACTTTTTTAATGAAAAAACAATAGTGTCGTATTGCATTCTCTACTGCCGTAATAGTTCTGGCCAAGGTTTTTACTTAAGACAAATCCCAAACGATCCTAAGCTTAAGCAATTATGGATAGAGAGTATAAATCGAGATTATTGGACACCTCACTCGAAATCAGCTGTTTGTGAGTTAAGATTTTAACACTTAACCGGTAAACGTTTTTTTGGCACCTTTAACCGGTAAACCTGGGTCGCTCACTTCCAGCGCATTTTTCAATAATTTGCACTGATAGGAAAAATCTGAAAAAATTCAGGGACCACAACTGAAGTCTCTACCCAACAAACATGCAAAAGACTTTCAGATAAAAATAAATTATTTAAACAATTTTTGTAAATAAAGAACAGAGTAACTTAGTCAGTTTTCGTTCGGACATGAATGAGCCAGGTTTACGGGTTAAGTGTTAATTTTCAATAAATAATGTAATAAAAGTCGGAAATGCACCTTATTTTTTCACGACTGCAGGTATATTTTGACTGTAACATGTGGGAAACTATTATTTACAATTCAATCAGTGTCTGAACATTAAATTTGACTTGAAAGTCGCGCAAATTTCAAAACATCCGATTCCGCTTTCGCGGCACCAATCACAGGCGGAGTAAGCGGTGACACAACTCTCCCTAGAGGAACTCTAGCGAACCCTATTTGAAATATTAATTCAATGAAAAATTCAAATTCGAGTTCCATGAAAAGGTGCCCTTATTGTTTGTCCCTCGGCGTGCAGACATCTTGGATTTCCCCCATCCAACCTGAAATACCTAAACACTCGAGCCTTTGTTCGAAAAACTCTCTTCCTCTCACTCTAACATGTGACAATAGCATAAGCTTATCTCATTCTAGAAACTTTCCAAAGAAAATGTCTAGCATTTCTAGAATGAGATAAACTTATGCTATTGTTGCATGTTAGAGTGAGAGAAAGAGAGTTTTTCGAACAGATGTGTAAATGAACATTGATATTAGAAAAAAAAATGTGTTTACTTCCACCTTTCCTCATACTTCCTTATCACTCATAAATATTGCTATTTTTCTATAATCTCTATCCTTTTGTTACTCTTTAAACATCTAATTTCTATCACTACAATTCCCTCTGTCAAATATCGCGCCAAAGCATTTCAAGAACCATCCACCAATCAAAATACTCCGTTTCTCAGACGTCATCAATTTTCCCAACCCCGTGGCAAAAATGGCCGCGATTTTTTCCCCGAATCGTGACCAATAGACCAATCCTGGGACACGGTAAAGATTTGTCTCATTTCACTTTGCGTTACCGGTAAGAGAAGTCGTAGGTGATTTTCGTGGCGAACGTTCGAGTCAATGGACTCTCGTCTTTAATCGAATTAGTGGTGTTGCGAGTGATTTTTAACCCCCAGGAATTATTACGATGTTTCAGGTGGATCACTAGTAAACTGGCGACGTGATAGAAGTTTATTTCTTGGCCGGATTCTTGTATTACGGTAGAGTAAGTACCACTTTTTCCCCCTCATGAGGTTGATAGCCATCACCTTCAAACTTTGTAGATTCATTTCCCGATAATTGTGACAAAATTTTCACTCGCGGAGACGTTTTTTGGGGATATTGTGACGGTACAATTTTATTATATCGACGACAAAGTGATTTGGAAGAGAGGTTAGCGATCTCGTGACGTGTCAAGTGAAGAGTCGATTCCATATGGTGGTCACTGCCTCCACCATTGGTCATTGACATGCTGGCATTTTATTCGATTATTTATTCCAAGTGATGCGAGAATAATTCAAAGTTCGATTTTTGACACTATTTTTTTGGAATTTTGCTTGAGTAATTCAGAGTTTTTCAGTGTGGGAGGTTTTTAATCTGAATGGAGGACATGTTGGAAGTTCGGAATTTGTTGAAGCATGGGAAGATGGGAAATTTTCGGAGATGGGCTGGGACAATCGATGACGTTCGGGATTTTTTATCTTTCAGGTTTATCGGATGCTTAATAGACTGGGATTTTGGACTGGGTAATTATATAAATAGTTCGAGCGATGCACATTTTGGGAGGATTGTCTAAGATTCTAGAATTATCTCGTTTCGTTTTAGATATTCGTTTTTCGGGATTTAATCTCTTTTTATTGATAATATTATGGGTCATCATTTTTATAGGTGATTATTTTGAGTGAAGAAAGTTATAATCTAAGTATGGTTTGGTTTTTAATACCTTCATTTGTATTATAGAATTACTATGGATTATATGTTTAAAATTATAATTTTCTATGGGTTACACTGAAAATCGAAAGTATTAAAGCAGTAATGATAATAGCTTGAGCAATTTAAATTTAAGACTAAACTATTTCGAATTTTTCAATCCAAAATAGTTAATTTTTTTAACGTTTCCGATTGAAAATAATTCAACTTTGGAATGCTTTTACTCTTTAAATTCCAAAACTTAAATTTTGGAATGATTAAGGCTTTCAGTTTGTAGTTATTAAATGTTGAACACGATTGGAGTTCATTTGTTAAATTTGTAAATTAGAAATTGTTCATTTTTACACATTTAAGTTCAAAATTGCTGAATTTTTTATCATTTTCCGTTTGAAATTGTCCAATTTCCAAAGTTCTAATCTGAAATTATTTATGAATATATTCCATTTTAAATGATTTAATTAATTTTAAATGTTCGAATTTGAAAGATTTTTAATTAAAAATATTGTCCAATTTTTAAACACATTTAATTTCAAATTTTCCAATTTTTTAAAGCTTCAATCAATGCCTGTTAAATTTTTATCATTTTTTATTTTTAAAAGATTGATTTGAATTTTGAATGCAAAATATTTTATTAAACGAATTCCATCTCCTAATTAAAATTTCTAAAGCTTTTAAATTCTGAATATTTGAACTCTAAAGACTCCCATTTTGAAAGTTCCAATCTGAATTCATTTATTTAAGAATGTATTCAATTTTAAATGATTTAATTTAAAATATTGTCCAATTTTTTAAAGCTTCAATATAAACCTGTTCAATTTTTATTGCTTTTTATTTTTTTTAAATTATTTGTATTTTGAATGCAAGATAATTGATTAAAAGATTTTTATCTCCTAATTGAAATTGCTGAAGCTGTTTATTTCTGAATATTTGAAATTTTACCTATTTGAAGGTTCCAATCTGAATTCATTTATTTAAGAATTTATTCAATTTGAAATCATTTAATTTAAAATATTTTCGAATTTTTAAACGCCTTCAATTTCAAATTGTCCAATTTTTTAAAGCTTCAATCTGAACCTGTTAAATTTGTATCGCATTTTATTTAACAAAAAAAAATGATTTGACTTTTAAATGCAAGATATTTCATTTAAAGATTTTTATCTCTTAATTAAAGTTGATGAACTATTGTCGAAGCTTTTTAATTCTAAGTGTTTGAATTAGAAATTGTCCCATTTTTAAGTTCTGACCTGAATTAATTTATTTAAGAATGTATTCAATTTAAAATAATTTAATTTAATTCTTGAAATTTGAAATTTCATATTCAATTTGCAAGATTTTTAAATAAAAACCTTTTTCAATTTTTAAACGCCTTCAATTTCAAATTGTCCAATTTTTCAAAGCTTCAATCTAAACCTGTTAAATTTGTATCGCATTTTCTTTAACAAAAAAAAAATGATTTGAATTTTAAATGCAAGATATTTCCTTTAAAGATTTTGATATCTTAATTAAAGTTGAAGAACTATTGCCGAAGCTTTTTAATTCTAAATGTTTGAATTAGAAATTG